>JAQIUQ010003534.1:175000-239410 GCA_030378365.1 Hybognathus amarus
ACTCTCTTGTGTTTGAGGTCTGCTCTCAACAACACGCCAGAAATCACATGAGAATCTGTCTGTCACGCATCTGCATGTGATGCCCTGACCGTGTGTGTGTGTGTGTGTGTTCCAGGTGTGTGGAGCTGGACTGCTGGGATGGTAAAGGTGGGGATCAGGAGCCCATCATCACTCATGGGAAGGCCATGTGCACCGACATCCTGTTCAAGGTGAGCTTTCAATCACGGCAGCCACTGATGACTGTTCTTCATGAGGCGTTTACACTTTCAGTTTTAAGTAGAAAAAGGTGATATCAGTATAGTAGTATAGTATAGTAGTATGGTATATTAGTATAGTATATTAGTATAGTAGCATATTAGTATAGTAGCATATTAGTATAGTATATTAGTATAGTAGTATATTAGTATAGTAGTATTTTAGTAGTATATTAGTATAGTATAGTAGTATATTAGTATAGTAGTATATTAGTATAGTATATTAGTATATTTGTTTAGTAGTATGTTAGTATAGTATATTAGTATAGTAGTATAGTAGTATATTAGTATATTAGTATAGTAGTATATTAGTATAGTAGTATACTAGTATACTTGTTTAGTAGTGTATTAGTATAGTATGTTAGTATACTAGTATATTTGTTTAGTAGTATATTAGTATAGTATATTAGTATAGTAGTATATTAGTATATTTGTTTAGTAGTATATTTGTATAGTAGTATACTAGTATACTTGTTTAGTAGTGTATTAGTATAATATATTAGTATACTAGTATATTTGTTTAGTAGTATATTAGTATAGTATATTAGTATAGTAGTATATTAGTATATTTGTTTAGTAGTATATTAGTATAGTATATTAGTATAGTAGTATATTAGTATATTTGTTTAGTAGTATATTAGTATAGTATATTAGTATAGTAGTATATTAGTATATTTGTTTAGTAGTATATTAGTATAGCAGTATATTAGTATAGTATATTAGTATAGCAGTATATTTGTAGTATATTAGTATAGCAGTATATTAGTAGTATATTAGTATAGCAGTATATTAGTATAGTATATTAGTATAGTAGTTGTCACGGGAGTGTAGGAGTGCAGAAGAAGACCGAAGGGGCAAAAGCTCCAATTCAATTACTTTACTTAAACTTTAAACAACAAACAGGAACAAGAACAGGCAGGAGTTCACTCAGAACAAGAGGTAACATAAACAACGACCGACAAAGACTGAATGGAACAGAGGGAACTAAATACATGGATGAATCAAACATAATGAGGTGCAAACAGGTGAAAATTATGAAACAAGACGCTGAACGGGAGGCTGATGAGGCAGTGGGTTCAGGTGTGGAGACGAGAGGATCATGGGAAGTGTAGTGCTGGAGACGCAGACAGAACAGTGCAGACGACACTGTGACAGTAGTATATTAGTATTAGTATAGCATATTAGTATAGCAGTATAGTATATTAGTATAGAAGTATATTAGTATAGTAGTATATTAGTATAGTAGTATAGTATATTAGTATAGAAGTATATTAGTATAGTAGTATATTAGTATAGTAGTATAGTATATTAGTATAGTAGTATATTAGTATAGTAGTATATTAGTATAGTAGTATAGTAGTATAGTATATTAGTATAGAAGTATATTAGTATAGTAGTATAGTAGTATAGTATAGTAGTATAGAAGTATATTAGTATAGTAGTATATTAGTATAGTAGTATAGTAGTATAGTATATTAGTATAGAAGTATATTAGTATAGTAGTATATTAGTATAATAGTTTAGTAGTATAGTATATTAGTATAGAAGTATATTAGAATAGTAGTATAGTATATTAGTATAGCAGTATATTAGTATAGTGGTATATTAGTGTCGGAGTATAGTATATTAGTATAGAAGTATATTAGTATAGTAGTATATTAGTAAAGTAGTATAGTATAGAAGTATATCAGTATAGTAGTATAGTATATTAGTATAGAAGTATATTAGTATAGTAGTATATTAGTATAGTAGTATAGTATAGTATATTAGTATATTAGTATAGTATATTAGTATAGAAGTATATCAGTATAGTAGTATATTAGAATAGTAGTATAGTATGTTAGTATAGTATATTAGTATAGAAGTATAGTAGTATATTAGTATAGAAGTATATTAGTATAGTAGTATAGTAGTATATTAGTATAGAAGTATATTAGAATAGTAGTATATTAGTATAGAAGTATATTAGTATAGTAGTATATTAGTATAGAAGTATATTAGTATAGTAGTATATTAGTATAGCAGTATAGTATATTAGTTTAGTAGTATATTAGTATAGTAGTATAGTATAGTAGTATAGTAGTATATTAGTATAGTAGTATAGTATAGTAGTATAGTAGTATATTAGTATAGCAGTATAGTATATTAGTTTAGTAGTATATTAGTATAGTAGTATAGTATAGTAGTATAGTAGTATATTAGTATATAGTAGTATAGTATAGTAGTATAGTAGTATATATAGTATAGTAGTATATTAGTATAGCAGTATAGTATATTAGTTTAGTAGTATATTAGTATAGTAGTATAGTATGGTAGTATAGTAGTATATTAGTATAGCAGTATAGTATATTAGTTTAGTAGTATATTAGTATAGTAGTATAGTATAGTAGTATAGTAGTATATTAGTATAGTAGTATATTAGTAAACAATATGGACTGTTTCAAAACAGCTTTAGTGATAATATGAATTTAAAGTAGCAGAGATTGAACTAAATGAAGATTGCAGTAAAATGTTTTTGTTCAACAGTACATGGTGACATAATCTGCTTTTCTCTGAGTCTGATGTACTGTTTGTTGTTTGTTTGTTTGTTTGTTTGTTTGTTTGTTTGTTTGTTTGTTTGTTTGTTTGTTTGTTTGTTTACAGGACGTAATTCAAGCCATAAAGGAAACAGCGTTCACAACATCTGATTATCCTGTTATTCTGTCCTTTGAGAACCACTGCAGGTAATGAGTGTCCGGTGTGTGTGTGTTTGTGTGGGACGAGTGGCAGCACTCACAGCTGTGTGTGTGTGTGTGTGTGTGTGTGTGTGTGTGTGTGTGTGTGTGTGTGTGTTGCAGTAAACCGCAGCAGCAGTAAGATGGCCAGATACTGCGAGGAGATCTTTCGGAGATCTGTTACTCAAGCAGCCGCTGGAGGGATTCCCAGTAAGTGAGCTCCTGTTCTCTCTCTCACACACACACACACACACACACAGACTACAAGTAATATACTACTATCTACTATACTGATATACTGGTATAGTAGTATACCCCCACACACACACGCTGCTGGCTGAATGTGTTGATGTTGTGTTTCAGATTGAAGCGGGGCAGCAGCTGCCGTCGCCCAACGACCTCAAACGCAAGATCCTCATCAAAAACAAGCGCCTGAAGCCTGAGGTGGAGCAGAGTACGTCTCTAACGCTAGTTTAACACAGATCAAACTTACACAGTTAAAGATGAAATGTGGATCATGAGAACAGTGTGTTTCAGAGCGTGTCTGTTCACAGTAAATGATGCGAGTTTAACACACATGTGGGAATATAATGTGCACACGGTTCACTTCATTCACATTTGCATTTGTGGATAGAAGTTTACAGAATTTCACCAACACTCCAAAATAAAAAATATTTGCATGATATACAGTATATACGCAAATTTCACAATGAGTGATGATGTCATTGTGATATTTGCATACTGAAGTGTGATAAGTGTTTTCTGTATTCTGCCTCATGTCATCACGAGCCCCTTTGACAGACTTTAGGCTTGTTTGAGACGAGCAGGATCTGCGCAGAAGCGATCACCGGTGATCGGGTAGAGAAGTGTCTGAGCGTGGTCATGCTGACGTGTGTCGCGAGCGCTGAGGCGGCCGTGTTAGATTCTGCAGTCCCGCGCAGTTGCTCTCCATCGACTGAGGAGCAAAAGCATGATGGGAAATGACTTGCTGACGACACAGCTTACTGTTCATTGGTTTAACCGTGGTGTATTGTTATCTTTTAAAATGTTTGATTTTAAAACTGATATCATGTTTTGTGTGATTACATTTTGACTTTCTGACATTGTGATCTCTATATGGGTTATGTGATGTCATTTTAAAAAGAAATATATATAAACACATGTCTGTATTAAAGTAAAAATGACTGATAAACACGGATTTGAAATGGAATTATATAACGAGTACTTTGAGTGTCTTGTTCATTATATTTATTTTCATATAAAAGCAACAGAACTTAAATTACCTCCAGTTTATTAGCAACACCGCGCACGAGCACGAATCCTGTGAATCTCGCGGATATGCGCAGTATGTCTGACCCACTGCGACAAGAAAGAAGTTCAGCTCTGTCGGCTTACTGCACTGTTCTCACTCCTCTCACTACAGAACAGATCTGGACAGCGCTAAACCACACACACACACACACACACACAGGCGAGGCGCATCTCAAACAAGCCTAGTGTTGAAGCTGATGCATGTGACAGTCAGGAATGTGTGTGACTGTCCGGAATTATCATGTGACTATCATGAATGATCATGTGATCATGTGATGATTCTTGTGTGTTACAGAGCAGCTGGAGTCGTTTAAGAAGCACATGGAGGCTGGAGAGATGAGCATACAAGCTGGAGAAGATGAGAATGATGAAGATCTGGACAGCGGTAAACACACACACAGACTCACACACTCACACACATTCACACATACATATTAATCGTCATTGATTAATCTCTCTCTCTAGCGCTGGATGGTAAAGAGCTGAACTCAGACGCGAAGCCCATCATCTCTCAGACGCCGTTCGGAGGATCCCGGAGATCCCGAAGGACGGGACAACAGCATCAGGAAAAAGGTGAGCGGATCCAAGCAAGTTCATCTGGAGCGGCATAACTTACAGCGTTTTTACCGCAGAACCGAGTTAATATCACCACCACAGTATTAAAGTATGTTGAGCTAATAGCTTGTCTGTTGGTGTTATAACGACGTTTCTGCAGTGAAAACGTCGCCATTTATGCCACTTGTACTACAAATGCCTTTTTTGCGGTGTCTTTTAGTCTAAAACGCTGCAAAATACGACATTTTGTTAATGGCGAATTATGACCCATTTGGAATTCCATACTCTTACATCATCTCTGTGTTTCAGATCACAGACGACGATATCACCGAGATTTTCTAAAATCACAGAATCACTGACGTCACCGAACGTGTTCTGAAGCGTCCAACATTCAACAACAAGAAGAAGGTGTGGCACTGAACACGTTTAATCAGAACTAGTCTGAAACACACGCTAGTCTGAAACACACACTAGTCTGAAAACACGCGTGATTCTGAATCACACGCGTAGCCTGAACACTGTGCTATCCTGAATCACACCCTAGTCGGAAACACACGTCTGAGACGCATGCTAGTCTGAAACACGCTAGTCTAAAACACGTGTGTCTGAATCAGACGTGTCTGAAACACATTCTAGTCTGAAACACATGGGTGTCAATCATGCTAGTCTGAAACACACGCTAGTCTAAAACACGTGTGTCTGAATCAGACGTGTCTGAAACACATTCTAGTCTGAAACACATGGGTGTCAATCATGCTAGTCTGAAAACACACGCTAGTCTGAAACACTTGTGTTTGAATCACACGCTGAGTCTCAAAACACGCGTGTCTGAATCAAACGTGTCTGAATCAAACGTGTCTGAAACACACGGTTAGTCTGTAAAACACACGTCTAGTCTGAAACACACAGTGAGTCTGAAACACACGGTGAGTCCTGAATCACACGTGCAGCTCTGAATCTCACACTGTGAGTCTGAATCACACGTGAGTCTGAATCACACGTGCAGTCTGAAACAGCGTGATTATCCTGAATCACACGGCTGAGTTTGAAACACGTGAGTCGGAAACACACGGTCTCGAGGACGGCACGCTAGTCTGAAACACACGATGAGTCTAAAACACGTGTGTCTGAATCAGACGTGTCTGAAACACATGCTAATCTGAAACACATGGGTGTCAATCACACTGAGTCTGAAACACACGTGAGCTCAAACACTTGTGTTTGAATCAAACGGCTAGTCTCAAAAATACTGTGTCTGAATCAAACGTGTCTGAAACACATTCTCAGTCTGAAACACATGGGTGTCAATCATGCTGAGTCTGAAAAGCATACTGCGAGTTTGAAACACTTGTGTTTGAATTCATATGGTGCAGTCTAAAACACTCGTGTCCTGAATCGTAACGTGTCTGAAACACAAGCTGAGTCTGAAATCAGATTGCTAGTCTGAATCACACAGCTGAGTCTTGAAAGCAGCACTGTGAGTCTGAAACACACGCTTGCCGCTCCTGAACACACACGCGAGTCTGAAACGCACGGCTAGTCTGAAACACACTAGTCTGAATCGGCACGTGAGATGCGTGGCTGAGTCTGAAACACGCGCTCGAGCTGCAATCGCAAGCTAGTCTGAAACACACGTGAGTCTGAAACACACGCTGAGTCTGAAAACACGTGAGTCTGAAACACACGTGAGTCTGAAACACACGCTGAGTCTGAAACACACGGCTGAGTCTGAACACACGTGAGCTCTGAAAACACACGTGAGTTCTGAACACACGTGAGTCATCTGAAACACACGTGAGTCTGAAACACGGCAGTCCCTGAAACACACGCTCAGTTCTGAAACACACGTCAGTCTGAAAACACACGTGAGTCTGAAACACACGCTAGTCTGGAACACACGCTGAGTCTGAAACACACGCTAGTCTGAAACACACGCTAGATCTGAAACACACGTGAGTCTGAAACACACGCTGAGTCTGAAACACACGTGAGTCTGAAACACACGTGAGTCTGAAACACACGCTGAGTCTGAAACACACGCTAGTCTGAAACACACGCTAGTCTGAAACACACGCTAGTCTGAAACAACGCTAGTCTGAAAACACACGCTGAGTCTGAAACACATCGTTGCAAGTCTGCTGAAACACACGCTGAGTCTGAAACACACGTGAGTCTGAAACACACGTCTAGTCTGAATCACACTCTAGTCTGAATCACACTCTAGTCTGAAACACACAGTGGAGAATCTGCCTTGTTTGATTCAGGAGTGTGTGAGATGGGCATTATATCAGCTGTGTCTCTGAGTTATCTGGCTAACCGCTGATAATTAGGGCTGGGTTCACTATATCGATTTATTGATTTTAATCAATTCTTATTTTAATGAGCTGATATTGATTCTTATCAAGATTTATTCAGTGCTGTTTCAGTCGATGTAGAATAACTTATAATAAACCAATTATCACAATCATTCTATATTTTTGGGTCTCAGTTTCAAATCCTGTGAGTTACATCAATAAATTCAGTCAAAAATGTGTGTGTGTGTGTGTGTGTGTGTGTGCGCGTGTGTGTGGCCGATTAAACGATCATCTCCTCTTTACTGCTAGTTACAGCAGCAAATAAACATGATGAACATCAGAACTGATGAAATATTCAGAACATCTTCTTCTTCCTGAACTCATCATGTCTGTAATCCATCAGTGTTTGAGCACGTCAGTAAAACAGCGGAGAACGATAACGCCACGTCATCCTCAGAAGAGCCTTTCAGTGAAACTAATCAAGTCACATTTATTTATATAGCGCTTTTACAATACAGATTGTATCAAAGCAGCTTCACAGTGATAACATGAAAGTAGTACAACACAGATCAATAATATTGTTAAATATTAAATATTAAATAACCCCAACTAAGCAAGCCAAAAGCAAGGCGACAGTGGCAAGGAACCAAAACTCCATCAGATTGGATGGAGAAAAAACCTTGGGAGAACCCAGACTCAGTCGGGGCCAGTTCTCCTCTGGCTCACATTCATATTGTTTATATATAAATATTAAATATACATAGTAAATATGAAACGACAGAAGAACAGCTCTAGAGATTCTGATGTGCTCATTATATTTCACTTAGATCTAGATCTGCTCTTCAGTGTTTAATGAGCATTTCAATAAATCCGTCACCGTTTTAAACGTTTATATTACAAATATTTTGAGTAGAAACATCAGGTTGTAATTAAAAAGTTTACAAACCCTGTGATGAAGCTCCGCCCTGTGAGCGGTGACGTCACTGTAACACTGGCGAGTCCTGTAGAGCTAGCCGTCTGTTGACATGTTCAGTGTCTGACGGAGAATCGTATCGAATCAAAATAAACCCAGATTGTAATTGAATCTAATCTCAGGTGTGTGAATGATGATGCCGGTCATAACTGCCGAGTGTGTGTGTGTTCAGGCTGTAGAAGCGGCTGAAGATGCAGATGCTGAACAACAGCTCATCGCCTCGTATAAATATGAAGGAGCGACGACTAACATCCACCCGTATCTGTCGGCCATGGTGAACTATGCTCAACCCGTCAAGTTCCAAGGCTTCGAGGTCGCCCAGGGTCAGTACACACACACACCTGCAGGGGGTTTATTCTGAGATAACACACACACACACGCACCTGAAGGGGTTTATTCTGAGATTACACACACACACCTGAAGGGGTTTATTCTGAGTTAACACACACACACGCACACCTGAAGGGGTTTATTCTGAGACAACACACACACACTTGAAGGGGTTTATTCTGAGATAACACATACACACACACACCTGAAGGGGTTTATTCTGAGATAACACACACACACGCACCTGAAGGGGTTTATTCTGAGATAACACACACACACACCTGAAGGGGTTTATTCCTGAGATAACACACACACACACACCTGAAGGGGTTTATTCTGAGATAACACACACACACACACCTGAAGGGGTTTATTCTGAGATCAGACACACCTGAAGGGGTTTATTCTGAGATAACACACACACACACTTGAAGGGGTTTATTCTGAGATAACACATACACACACACACCTGAAGGGGTTTATTCTGAGATCACACACACCTGAAGGGGTTTATTCTGAGATAACACACACACACACACCTGAAGGGGTTTATGTAAGCAATAAGGTACGAGAGGCTGTGCTGTATCGTGAATAAGTAACGGCTCAAGGGCGTTGTTAGGCACTGACGTGAAGCGGAGTAACCCCTTGAGCCGTTACTTATTCACGATACAGCACTTGCCTCGAGTATCTTATTGCTTTTATAAAACGGTTGCCACACAATATTTAAGTAAAAAACAATGTTAGTGCAACTTTCTTGAAGTAAAATCACTAAAAGCCTACCTTCCGCTGGAAAAAATAGTCCCCGAGTGTGAACAGCAACAACGTTCAAATGTGTAAAATGCATGAAAGCTCAAATAAAAACAACATAGAACCGCAGTGTTGCGAAGCGATCAATAGAACCTTTGGTGAAGCGGCTCGTAGCCGTGTTTTATCGTGAATAAAGCACAGCTCTTGACCAATCAGAATCAAGGATTCAGAACTAACCGTTTTATAATCTGAGATAACAACACACACACACACACCTGAAGGGGTTTATTCTGAGATAACACACACACACACACCTGAAGGGGTTTATTCTGAGATAACACACACACACACACACCTGAAGGGGTTTATTCTGAGATCACACACACCTGAAGGGGTTTATCTGAGATAACACACACACACACTCAGTAACTGTCATAATCACGTGTTTCTTCAGTCTGGACGTCGTGTTTCATTTACCGTTTAAGATTTGAGGTCATGACTATTAAAGTTACACAACCTCGTTAAACTCGCTTAGGATAAACCTCGTCATGAAGCCGTCCCAGAATGCCTCACTGCGGTCCCAGGACCTGTGCTGTGTGTGTGTGTGTGTGTGTACACGTATGCTTCACAGGAACACGTGATGTGTGTTCAGCATCATGTTTTAATGAATCCTGTGTTTGTGTTTTAGAGAGAAACATTCATCACAACATGTCGTCCTTCAACGAGTCTGTGGGTCTGGGGTACCTGAAGACCAACGCCATCGAGTTCGTCAAGTATCCTTTACACAGTGTGTGTGTGTGCGCGCTTGTGTGTGAGTTGAGTGTGTGTTTGGGAGAGAATGTGTGAGTTTGTGAGAGTGTGTGTGCCAGTGTGTAAGTGAAAGTGTGTGTTTCCCCTGAGGTCCGTCCCGTCGGGCTAAACGCACGTTTTGAAGAAGCTCGTTCTGCCGTGATCCTCGTGTCTCCTCGGGGAAGCTTGTCCTGCTGTCCCGGTTAAAAATACCCCAGTGTGTGTGTGTGTTTCCCTGAGCGCAGACGCGCAGCTACAACAAGCGTCAGATGAGCCGCATCTATCCTAAAGGAGGACGCGTGGACTCCAGCAATTACATGCCTCAGATCTTCTGGAACGCCGGATGCCAGATGGTGTCTCTGAACTACCAGACTCCCGGTACTGCACATCTGCCCAACTCACATTAAATATAATACACAACTAGAGTGTGTGTTTGAAGACTCGACATCAGATTCACTCCCGCATCATCACAGCTTTTGCACAGATACACACTCTTGTTTTCTAGAAGTCACTGTTCAGAACTCGTCAACATGTTTCATTTATACTGGATTATAGTGCTTTAATAATGTGCATATACAGGCAAACCAACATTATTCACACACTCCGACATCATCAGTGTATCGGCTCTAGTGTATAAACACGAGCTGAACTCAGTTCTCAGATCAGTGGATATGTGACTGGTTTTTGACTCTCACACATGAATGATGTTGAATATCTGTCAGCTGTTCAATTGAACTCCACAATTAGATAATACCAGTTTAGCTCAACCAGTGACCAATGCGAATGTTGTTCAGTGTGTGTGTAAATGACAGAAAACACACTTCAGCAGAACATCATCAGCTCAGAGTGGAGGAATCACTTCTGGCCCCATATTGTTAATGGAAGTTAAATTTATAATAATATTTGTGTGTAACATCTGACAGTTTTCTTTATTCTGCTCTCCTCACTCACACACATCAGCTATAGTGTAGTAATCTATAGGTGTAATCCTGAGTGACTGAATCTGCACAGTTTAGGATTTAAAGTCATCATGACAGAAGTTGCTCTAGTCTCGAGTGAAATGAGAACACATGTGGGCGGGGCTTGATTGTGTCTGTGGGGGTTAATTGGATGGTTGTGGTTTGCTATTGGCTGATCTCGTCTTAGTGACAGGTTATAGCCCCGCCCACATCATCAGAGAAGAGATGCTGCAAGAGGAACTGATTCTGATTCAAGACACAATAATGATCATAATGATAAAGATAAATACTGCTATATTCCATTTCATGGTGACTTCAATAATAAGATCAAAATGCAACACACACACACACACACACACACACACACACACACATGTTAGTGAAGCATTTCTTCTGTGTTGCAGATCTGGGCATGCAGCTGAACCAGGGCAAGTTCGAGTACAACGGCGCATGCGGGTGAGTGTGTGTTCCCACTCCAGATCATCAGTTAAACTGTCACATGGCATTACTGCAGCCGGCGGCGCTAGAAACATTAGCACAAACGAGCGCTCGCTGAATATCGGCCCTCGCAGAGATCCCTAATGCAGAAATCCAGCCTGAGGCCGATTACGAGCGTCAGCATCACAGCGCCTTAATGTTGCTGAGCAGCGGCCCGTCAGGTACCAGTGTGTGTGTGTGTGTGTGTGTGAGAGAGAGATTGTGTAATGGAAAGAGCTTGGATCATTAATCTTCTTTTGAGCAATTAATCACAAAATAATTAATATCTGGCCTGGAGGCACAGCTCTGAGAGGAGGAGTCAGGACGACTCTCTCTCTCTCTCTCTCTCTCTCTCTTCTCTCCCGTTTCCATGCGCAGCTTCTGTTTCAGTCGCTCTGAACTCAAGCCGATTGATGAACGTGACTTTCTGCTGTTTGAACATAATAACTATTCTCCTGCACTGGTTCTTTATTTGTCTTAAACAGCAGACTTCATATTTATACATTTATGATCATAATTATGAGATGATGAGCGCATGAGCGCTGTGCCGCTGCTTATATTCATTACACAGTAAAACTGACCAAACCCAGACGTCCTGCTCCACTTCACTCACTCACTCACACACACACACACACACACACAGAGAGAAGGAGGATTATAGGATGAGCTTGTTTATACGAACACTTTATTCAGCAGAACAGCTCGCTGCAGTACGTCACACGCCATTGCGCTATTTCTACACCATTACGCTATTTCTACATCATTACGCTATTTTCACATCATTACGCCATTTCAACGTCATTACGCTATTTCTACGTCATTACGCTATTTCTACATCATTACGCTATTTCTACGTCATTACGCTATTTCTACATCATTACGCTATTTCTACATCATTACGCTATTTCTACATCATTACGCTATTTCTACATCATTACGCTATTTCTACGTCATTACGCTATTTTTACATCATTACGCTATTTCTACATCATTACGCTATTTCAGATGTCATTACACTATTTCTACGTCATTACGCTATTTCTACGTCATTACGCTATTTCTACATCATTACGCTATTTCTACATCATTTACGCTTATTTCTACGTCATTACGCTATTTCAATGTCATTACACTATTTCTACGTCATTACGCTATTTCTACGTCATTACGCTATTTCAATGTCATTACACTATTTCTACGTCATTACGCTATTTCAACGACGTTATGCTATTTCTACATCATTACGCCATTTCTACATCATTACGCTATTTCTACATCATTACGCTATTTCTACATCATTACGCTATTTCTACATCATTACGCTATTTCTACATCATTACGCTATTTCTACATCTTTACGCTATTTCTACATCATTACAGCTATTTTTACGTCATTACGCTATTTCTACGTCATTACGCTCATTTTTACATCATTACGCTATTTCTACATCATTACGCTATTTCTACATCATTACGCTATTTCTACATCATTACGGCTATTTCTACATCATTACGCTATTTCTTACATCATTACGCTATTTCTACATCTTTTACGCTATTTCTACATCATTACGCTATTTCTACGTCATTACGCTATTTCTACATCATTACGCTATTTCTACATCATTACGCTATTTCTACGTCATTACGCTATTTCAATGTCATTACACTATTTCTACGTCATTACGCTATTTCTACGTCATTACGCTATTTCAATGTCATTACACTATTTCTACGTCATTACGCTATTTCAACGATGTTATGCTATTTCTACATCATTACGCCATTTCTACATCATTACGCTATTTCTACATCATTACGCTATTTCTACATCATTACGCTATTTCTACATCATTACGCTATTTCTACATCATTACGCTATTTCTACATCATTACGCTATTTCTACATCTTTACGCTATTTCTACATCATTACGCTATTTCTACGTCATTACGCTATTTTTACGTCATTTACGCTATTTCTACATCATTACGCTATTTCTACATCATTACGCTATTTCTACATCATTACGCTATTTCTACATCATTACGCTATTTCTACATCATTACGCTATTTCTACATCATTACGCTATTTCTACATCTTTACGCTATTTCTACATCATTACGCTATTTCTACATCATTACGCTATTTCTACATCATTACGCTATTTCTACATCATTACGCTATTTCTACATCATTACGCTATTTCTACATCATTACGCTATTTCAGACGTCATTACGCTATTTCTACGTCATTACGCTATTTCTACGTCATTACGCTATTTCAATGTCATTACACTATTTCTACGTCATTACGCTATTTCAACGACGTTATGCTATTTCTACATCATTACGCCATTTCTACATCATTACGCTATTTCTACATCATTACGCTATTTCTACATCATTACGCTATTTCTACATCATTACGCTATTTCTACATCATTACGCTATTTCTACGTCATTACGCTATTTCTACGTCATTACGCTATTTCTACATCATTACGCTATTTCTACATCATTACGCTATTTCTACGTCATTACGCTATTTCAATGTCATTACACTATTTCTACGTCATTACTGCTATTTCAACGACGTTATGCTATTTCTACATCATTACGCTATTTCTACATCATTACGCTATTTCTACATCATTACGCTATTTCTACATCATTACACTATTTCTACATCATTACGCTATTTCTACATCATTACGCTATTTCTACATCATTACGCTATTTCTACATCTTTACGCTATTTCTACATCATTACGCTATTTCTACGTCATTACGCTATTTCTATGTCATTACGCTATTTCTACGTCATTACGCCATTTCAATGTCATTACACTATTTCTACGTCATTACGCTATTTCTACGTCATTACGCTATTTCAATGTCATTACACTATTTCTACGTCATTACGCTATTTCAACGACGTTATGCTATTTCTACATCATTACGCCATTTCTACATCATTACGCTATTTCTACATCATTACGCTATTTCTACATCATTACGTTATTTCTACATCATTACGCTATTTCTACATCTTTACGCTATTTCTACATCTTTACGCTATTTCTACATCATTACGCTATTTCTACGTCATTACGCTATTTCAACAACGTTATGCTATTTCTACATCATTACACTATTTCTACATCATTACGCTATTTCTACGTCATTACGCTATTTCAATGTCATTACACTATTTCTACGTCATTACGCTATTTCAATGAACGTTATGCTATTTCTACATCATTACGCTATTTCTACATCATTACGCTATTTCTACATCATTACGCTATTTCTACATCATTACGCTATTTCTACATCATTACGCTATTTCTACATCATTACGCTATTTCTACATCATTACGCTATTTCTACATCATTACGCTATTTCTACATCTTTACGCTATTTCTACATCATTACGCTATTTCTAACGTCATTACGCCATTTCAATGTCATTACGCTATTTCTAACGTCATTACGCTATTTCTACGTCATTACACTATTTCTACGTCATTACGCTATTTCTACATCATTACGCTATTTCTACATCATTACACTATTTCAATGTCATTACACTATTTCTACATCATTACGCTATTTCTACATCATTACGCTATTTCTACGTCATTACACTATTTCTACATCATTACGCTATTTCTACGTCATTACACTATTTCTGTCATTACGCTATTTCTACGTCATTACGCTATTTCAGATGTCATTACACTATTTCTACGTCACTACGCTATTTCAACGTCATTACGCTATTTCTACTGTCACTACGCTATTTCTCCACGTCACTACGCTATTTCTGACGTCATTACGCTATTTCAACGTCATTACGCTATTTCTACGTCACTACGCTGATTTCTACGTCACTACGCTATTTCTACATCATTACGCTATTTCTACGTCACTTACGCTATTTCTACGTCATTACGCTATTTCAACGTCATTACGCTATTTCTAATGCCACTACGCTATTTCTACGTCACTACGCTATTTCAACAGTCATTACGCTATTTCTACTGTCACTACGCTATTTCTACTCGTCACTGACGCTATTTCTACGTCACTACGCTATTTCTACATCATTACGCTATTTCTACATCATTACACTATTTCTACATCATTACGCTATTTCTACATCATTACGCTATTTCTACACCATTACGCTATTTCTACACCATTACGCTATTTCTACATAATTACGCTTTTCTACACCATTACGCTATTTTCACATCATTACGCCATTTCAACGTCATTACGCTATTTCTACACCATTACGCTATTTTTAACGTCATTACACTATTTGACATAGACACAATGACATTACGAAATATCGTTCGGATCCAGCTCAATTGTTTACATGAAGCTTTCAGTCCGATCTGAGCCATCTATCCCATTACTAACAGATTATTAGGTTGCATGTGAACGTAGCCACTGATGCGACTCTCTCTCTCCTGTCATCACTAATGACTCTCTCTCCCCTCTCTCCTCAAGGTTCCTGCTGAAGCCGGACTTCATGCGCCGCGCGACCGCATGTTTGACCCGTTCTCCTGAGACACCAGTGGATGGAGTGATAGCAGCTACCTGCAGCGTACAGGTGACACACACACACTCACTCAACAACACTCGCTCACACACACACATACTCTCTCACACATTCATTCACTCACGCTCATTTACATATAGATTTCTTAAAGGTACAGTTGTAGCAGTGTGTGTATTTGCGTCTGAGAGAAGGTAGAGATGACATGACTCAGAATTATTTCATTCGACTCTTTAATTCTGAGTCATACCGTCTCTCAGATCTGAACTCCAGCATCACTGACGTGTTCATATCCGTGTCGTTGCTCAGGTGTTCTCGGGTCAGTTCCTATCGGATAAGAAGATCGGCACGTATGTGGAGGTGGACATGTACGGCCTTCCCACCGACACCATCCGGAAGGAGTTCCGCACACGCATGGTGATGAACAACGGCCTGAACCCGTACTACAACGAGGAGCCGTTCGTCTTCAGAAAGGTCCCGCGCCCCCTCATGATTCTGGTTCACAACCTTCTCTATATTAGTTTCGGTTTTAGTTCATTCTTATTTTTCATTTCATGTGTTTGTTTGGACAGTGACTCCTTTAAAAGGGGTTGATTCTTTTTGACAGTGATTCATTGAACGAACAGGACTGTGAACATGAAACAAAAGACATGAAGTTGCACATGATTCAGTTCAATATAATGCTTGAAATGATTCATCCGATTCCACAAGATGCCAGAACATGAACTTGGGCAACATTAATATAAAGTTTAAAGTGTTTTTGTCTGTTTGTCTGTGAGACCTTGGCCAGTAGGTGGCGCTGTCAAACTGATCATGTGTATGGAGACGTTGATACACAGTGTGATGTGAATATATGACCTCACTTCCTGTGCAGGGTCCTGCAACCCGATCCATGTGATCGTTCGATGGTGTGATGAAGATTTGAGAAGCGTTTGCTGGACACACAGTTTTATTTTTTGTTGATGAAAGATAGTTTGAGCTGCACAGCAGTAACATTACGCATGAATCCGCCGCTCACACACTCACACACACACACACACACTCACACACTCACAGGTAATGAGCAGTCATTGTGCTGATGCTGCAGTATGTTGTTGGAGTCTCTGGCCGTGACACTGACACCACAGACACAGACCATAAATCACCACTGCCGCAGTGCTCCACACACACACACACTCACTCCCTCACACACACTCACTCCCTCTCACACACACGCACACGCGCGCACACACACATCCAGTAGGGGTTTCCCTAAGGTCCTGTATAGCAGGGGTTCTCAGTTCCAGTCCTCGCGACCCACTGCTCTGCATATTGTGTATGTCTCCCTCGTTTAACACACCTGATTCAGATCCTCAGCTCGTCAAGGATAGACTCTGAGTCTGGGTCACGAGGACTGGAGATGAGAACCCCTGCTGTATAGTGCTGTGGGGGAGGGGTTAAGAACAGCAATGCAGATGTGAGTGTCACATGTCGTATCCCATCATGCCTCTGTGTTTGACCTGCTGCCTCATTAATTCCTGAGTAATGTGTGCTCAGAACATCTGACTCTCTCTCGCGGTGCTCAGGTGATCCTGCCGGATCTGGCGGTTCTGCGGATCGCCGTATACGACGATAACAACAAGCTGATTGGCCAGCGGATCCTGCCCCTGGACGGGCTCCAGGCGGGCTACAGGCACATCTCGCTGCGCAACGAGGGCAACAAGCCTCTGTCGCTGCCCACCGTCTTCTGCAACATCGTCCTCAAGACATACGTGCCCGACGGCTTCGGCGGTGAGTTCGCGCGGCTCACGCTCTGGCACTCACAGGAAGTGACACCTCTTTAAGGCTGACTAGATGTTGTGTGTATTTGTTTTGTAATGAGATGAATATATGAGCTGGTTATTGATCTGTAATCATATTGTGTTGATATTGTTTGATGACTGTAATCTTCCGTCTGATCGTTCTCCAGCCATCGTCGATGCTCTCTCTGACCCGAAGAAGTTCCTCACCATCGCAGAGAAGCGAGCCGATCAGATGCGAGCTCTCGGTATCTGGATACGGTGCGCGTGTGTCAGTGTGTGAGTGTGTGAGTGTGTGAGTGTGTGAGTGTGTGAGTGATAGTGAGTGAGTGAGTGAGTGAGTGAGTGAGTGAGTGAGTGAGTGAGTGAGTGAGTGAGTGAGTGAGTGAGTGAGTGAGAGAGTGAGTGAGTGAGAGTGAGTAAGCGAGAGAGAGAGTGAGATAGAGAGTGTGTGAGAGTGAGTGAGAGAGTGAGTATGTGAGAGAGTGAGTGAGTGAGTGAGTGAGAGAGAGAAGAGTGAGATAGAGAGTGTGTGAGAGTCAGTGAGTGAGAGAGTGTATGTCTGTGTGAGTGAGTGAATGAGAATGAGTGAGTGAGTGAGTGAGTGAGTGAGTGAGTGAGTGAGTGAGTGAGTGAGTGAGTGAGAGAGTGAGCAAGAGAGAGTGAGATAGAGAGTGTGTGAGAGTGAATGAGTCAGTGAGTGAGAGAGTGTATGTCTGTGTGTGAGAGTGTGTGTATGTCTGTGTGTGAGAGTGAGAGAGTGTATGTCTGTGTGTGTGTGTCCTGACTGTGTTTGTTGTCGCGCTGCAGAGTGACATCGCAGACGTGCCTGAACGAAAGCTCTAAGAGTGATAAGAAAGGGAAAGTGAATCAGGTGAAGACCAACGTGACGCCACAGAGCAGCTCAGAGGTGAACGCCACACAGAACAACATCACTGAGACCAGACGCGGTGAGACTCACACACACACATCCAGTCAAATCCTGATAGATAAAAGATATTTCCCACTAAATCAGTCAAAAACACATCACATCACGTTTAAACCAATTTTTTTGAATTGTTTGTTGAAAAATCAATATGATAAAACCTTAAAATAACACGTACCCAAAGCCTCAGTGTGTGTGTGGAGTTAGAGTGGTTTATTTCCGGTTCCTCTGTGTCCAGATAATCAGGTGAACATTGAAGATCTGAAGCAGATGAAGGTAAGATGCCCGTTTGCACAGTATTGTGGGTAATTCTGATGAAGCTCTGCATCGCATGAACCCTTCCCAGATAACAACATGTTCTGAGAAAGTGATTCTAACATTCCCATGAAAGGAGAATTCCGGTATTTAGTCTATTTTCTAGTTTGTCTTCCAATCCTATCCACTTTAGGTAAATAGCACAATTTAAACAAACAACAAGGTTACCAAAGTGCTTTACAGAGATTAAAATAGAAACAAATAACATCAACAATGACCGCGACAACGAAGACTCATGGTGAATCAAAGGCCAGGGAATAGAAATATGTTTTTAAACGCGATTTAAAGGTGGACGTAAACTTTAACGTGCAGAGGTAAGTGTGCTGAACCAGAGCGTCTGTCCTGGACACGTTCAGCTCATCAGCAGACCTCAGTGACTGGGACCAGCTCAGAGGTGGACTGAAGGCCATTTACTGAAAACAATACAGTAAAATCTTAAAATGTATTCTAAAAGGTCCAGGGAGCCAGTGGAGCGAGGCCAAGATGGCAGGAATGTGCTCGTGTTTCCGGGTTCCTGTTAACAGACGACCAACTGCATTTTGGACTGACCGTAGGTGGGAAAGGGAGGTTTGGTTCACACCGATGTAAAGTGCATTACAGTAGTCCAAATGGAAAGATGGTAGAAAACACCATGTTTTTAAAAAATCCTTCCAAGAGGGAGAAGGTGCAAGGATAACAGCAGTGGTCCCAGAGCTGAGCCTTGCGGAACTCCACAGAGAAGGGGGCGGTAAATGATGTAGAGTTTTACAGAGTAAATACGGTTAGATAGATACGATCTGATCCACTGCAGGACAGCCTCTCGGATGCCTACACCGTGCCCTAGAGTCTCCACGGTCTGTAGCTAGTAAAAGATCATTAAAAACTCTTAAAGGTGCAGTCTCGGTACTATGAAAAGCTTTAAAACCAGATTGAAAAATTTCTAATATACCATTTGTATCTAAAAAGGATTGTAGTTGTGCAAAAACAGATTTTAGAAATAAAAGGAAGCTTTGATATCGGTCTGTTTGGTAGTGTCCAAATTTTGCTTTTTAATTAGAGGTACAACAGTTGCTTCTTTGCAGTAAGCTGGGACAACTCCTGAAGTCAGACGGCTGTTAATCGTTTTTGGACACTTGGCCCTATAGTGGTCTGGACCTCCTTAAAAAGGCAAGAAGGGACAATGTCCATGGGTCATACTGAGGGTTAGAACTGTGAAATTATTTTATTGAGGCAAGGAAGCGACATAGGCTCAAACTGATCAAACACAGGTCAACATTTCAAAGGGTCGGATACAGCTAGGGAGATATGAGCTCTAATGGAGGCAATCTTGTCTAAAAAATAGTGTAAAAATTCTCACAGACTTCCGAAGAAGCTTCCAGACAAGAGGATTAGGGTGAATTTAAAATTTAATCAATACTTTTAAAAAGGACACGTAGTTTGTTTAAATTTTGGACAATTGTTTCTTTTAAATATCTAGTTTTTTCAGCTTTTACCATTTTTTGTTATCCTCCAGCTTTCCTTTAAAATTTCACGAGAGACATGAAGCTTATCTTTCTTCCACCGACGCTCTGCTCTCCTGCACTCTCTCCTTTTGGATGAACTAGAGTGGTGTGGACAGAAAGTTTGGCGATGGGTCCTGTCTCGACTTTTTGACTCTTTTAGGATCGCCTTTGACCGCTTCAGAGAGGCTGTCTATGGGCAGGCACAAACGTCCTTAAACACCCTCAACGTTCGTTTTCAAAACTATTACAGTTAATTTCATTTCAATGCGAAATATAGTTTCTTTCGTGTTTTATTTGGCATTTTGTAACATCACATTGATTTCTGAAAAGACTCGATAAGTCGAACCACGAACAACATGCCAAGTTTTCTGAACTGTATGAAGGTCAGCGAACTTCTGAACTGTATGAACGGTGTCTGGGTTCAACTAGTCAAGACTGTTTTCCACAGATGGCTCCTGCCTGTATACACGAAGTGGACTGTCTATATAAAGTGTCTTCTTATTAAACGGTCTGTACACTTACAAAGTTCTCAATGCTTCGTTTTGCATGTAGGGACCCTCATTATGTTACTGTGTTAGTGTGGGGCTATTTTGAGCCTTGTTAGTGGTATTAACTAGCGATTTCTTTTTACCAAAGCCTTTATTATTTGCCCCCATATACTAGCGTTATAATCTAAACAGTTTTTAGAGATAAAACTCTTTACATTCGATTATCATGAAAACAAATCTCAGAGAATGGTCGACTAGGTACCAATGTGTTATTAGACCGAAGGTTCATTTTGCATCGCAGTTCTCCTTTAAGGACATGTTTGTGCATGCCCATAGACAGCCACTCTGAAGCAGTCAAAGCAGATCCTAAAAGAGTCAAAAAGTCGAGACAGGACCCATTGTCAAACTTTCTGTCAACACCACTCTAGTTCATCCAAAACAAATTGGAAAATAGACTTAAAATGCTAAATACTGGAATTCTCCTTTAAGTGTTCAAAATGTTCAAAATGTCCTGTTTTTTCCTGGTTATGTGAGCGTTAAGGAAACAATACATTTTATCATTCTTCAAACATTATGGTAACGTTATTTTTGAATGTTCTGAAACAAGTAGAAACATTTAAAAACCGTTCCATGAACAATGCTCTGATTCGTTTCCCATGTTCCTCTTTACTCTGCCATGATCTGCTGGTTCTCACTGTAGTTTTAGAGGTTTCTGTCGTTTGAATGCCATGAATCTCTTTTGTAGTCCTTCACTAAACTAATGAAGAAGCAGCAGAAGGAGCTGAACACGCTAAAGAAACGACACACTAAGGTCTGTGTTCAAAACATCATTACATCACTTCCTCATTATAAACTCCTCCTCCTCTCTCTGATAAACTCCTCCTCCTCCTCTCTCTGATAAACTCCTCCTCCTCTCTCTGATAAACTCCTCCTCCTCTTTCCTGATAAACTCCTCCTCCTCTCTAATAAACTCCTCCTCTCCCTGATAAACTCCTCCTCTTCCTCCTCTCTCTGATAAACTCCTCCTCCTCTCTCTGATAAACTTCTCCTCCTCCTCTCTCTGATAAACTCCTCCTCCTCCTCTTTCTGATAAGCTCCTCCTCTTCCTGCAGGAACACAATGCTGTGCAGAAGTCCCACTGTTCTCAGGTGGATAAACTGGTGGCTCAGCATGACAAGGAGAAGCTAACGCTGGAGAAGCTGCTGGAGAAGGCCATCAAGAAGAGAGGGTGAGCTGATGATGTCACTGTCTGGCGCTCGCTGATGGTGTCACTGTCCGGCGCGCTGATGATATTGCTGTGACACTTGTTCTTCTCCATTTCAGAGAAAACAACTGCTCCGAGTTGAAGAAGGAAACGGCGATAAAGGTCGAGACGCTCACGACAGACCATAAAGAAAAGGTACTGGAGAAAACTGCTGTCAAAATGGCTGAAAAGCTCAATTCTAATTATGTTCGAATTTTAAGGGCAAAACTTAATGTTAGAGGAAACAGTACTGTATGCCACAAGAGGGTGCAAGCGAGCGCAATAAACAAATGTAAACCAAATCAAGCACCGCAATTGTTCTTGAATAAAATATAATTTACTTAATGGGCATGCAAGGAAAATGAGGTTACACTAGTGCATAAACTGTGTTCGTGCATCAGTGACCTAAGAAAACAGCGTAATGGACACACAACAGCAAACTGGCATTCAGAAACACTTCTACTCACTACATCTACATACTGATCATCAAAAGCACCACACACTCATCAAGAGCACACACACAACACTCACACACACTTACATTGACCTCCTGTGGGAAAATAATAATGTACATGATATTTCATGCCTCTAGATGTGCTTATATCTCTATATGGAGCAGAGAAGCTGTTCTTCCCTGTCCAAAGCCAGTTCATTGAGTGTGCATTCCGATACACATGTAGACATTATAAAAAATACAAAATTTGGAAATGTTTTACCATTTTTAATTAGAATTTTCCCAAAGGGGTCAAATTGACCCGCAAGGGAAGATTTGTTTCTTTCTACATTTCAACCATAAACCACTCCTCAAATCCATTCAATTTTTTTTTTTGTTCATGGTTCAAATGCAACAAAAGTCATCTGTCTTGGTCCCCTCTGATGAACACTTAATTAAAATAATAAAATTCCCTGTCAAAATGACCCGAGGCAAGGATGAGGGTCGGATCATCATGAGAATTACATGAACTTCAAACAAAATCTCCATGAAGATTGTGTGTTTGGTGTGTGTGCTCAGGTGAAGGACATGGTGGCCCAGCACACTAAAGAGTGGTCCGAGATGATCAACGGCCATAGCACAGAGGAGCAGGAGATGAGGGACGCCCATGTGACGCAGCAGTGTGAGGTCTTGAAGAAGCTTCTGGCCAGCGTTCAGGACCAGCAAACACTGCAGCTGAAGCTCATCCACGAGCGGTGAGGACACACACACCACAGGATTCACTGAACATTCACTCGCCTCACTGTAGGGTCTGGACATTCTCTCGCCTCACTGTAGGGTCTGGACATTCAGTCGCCTCACTGTAGGGTCTGGACATTCAATCGCCTCAGTGTAGGGTCTGGACATTCAGTCGCCTCACTGTAGGGTCTGGACATTCAATCGCCTCAGTGTAGGGTCTGGACATTCAGTCGCCTCACTGTAGGGTCTGGACATTCAATGGCCTCAGTGTAGGGTCTGGACATTCACTCGCCTCACTGTAGGGTCTGGACATTCAATCGCCTCAGTGTAGGGTCTGGACATTCAATCGCCTCAGTGTAGGGTCTGGACATTCACTCGCCTCACTGTAGGGTCTGGACATTCAATCGCCTCACTGTAGGGTCTGGACATTCAATCGCCTCAGTGTAGGGTCTGGACATTCAATCGCCTCAGTGTAGGGTCTGGACATTCAGTCGCCTCACTGTAGGGTCTGGACATTCACTCGCCTCACTGTAGGGTCTGGACATTCAATCGCCTCACTGTAGGGTCTGGACATTCAATCGCCTCACTGTAGGGTCTGGACATTCAATCGCCTCACTGTAGGGTCTGGACATTCCCACGCTTTACTGTAGGGTCTGGACATTCAATCGCCTCACTGTAGGGTCTGGACATTCACTCGCCTCACTGTAGGGTCTGGACATTCAATCACCTCACTATAGGGTCTGGACATTCAATCGCCTCACTGTAGGGTCTGGACATTCACTCGCCTCACTGTAGGGTCTGTACGGTCTGGACATTCAATCGCCTCACTGTAGGGTCTGGACATTCAATCGCCTCACTGTAGGGTCTGGACATTCAATCGCCTCACTGTACGGTCTGAAAATTCAATCGCCTCACTGTAGGGTCTGAACATTCACTCGCCTCACTGTAGGGTCTGGACATTCAATCGCCTCACTGTAGGGTCTGAACATTCACTCGCCTCACTGTAGGGTCTGGACATTCCCACACCTCACTGTAGGGTCTGGACATTCCCTCGCCTCACTGTAGGGTCTCATTCCCTCGCCTCACTGTAGGGTCTGAACATTCCCTCGCCTCACTGTAGGGTCTGAACATTCCCTCGCCTCACTGTAGGGTCCGAACATTCCCTCGCCTCACTGTAGGGTCTGAACATTCCCTCGCCTCACTGTAGGGTCCGAACATTCCCTCGCCTCACTGTAGGGTCTAAACATTCACTCACCTCACTGTAGGGTCTGAACATTCTCTCGCCTCACTGTAGGGTCTGAACATTCACTCACCTCACTGTAGGGTCTGAACATTCCCTCACCTCACTGTAGGGTCTGGACATTCAATCGCCTCACTGTAGGGTCTGGACATTCAATCGCCTCACTGTACTGTCTGGACATTCAATCGCCTCACTGCAGGGTCTGGACATTCAATCGCCTCACTGTAGGGTCTGAACATTCCCTCGCCTCACTGTAGGGTCTGAACATTCCCTCGCCTCACTGTAGGGTCTGAACATTCCCTCGCCTCACTGTAGGGTCTGAACATTCCCTCGCCTCACTGTAGGGTCTGAACATTCCCACTCCTCACTGTAGGGTCTGAACATTCACTCACCTCACTGTAGGGTCTGAACATTCACTCACCTCACTGTAGGGTCTGAACAATCCCACGCCTCACTGTAGGGTCTGAACATTCACTCACCTCACTGTAGGGTCTGGACATTCACTCGCCTCACTGTAGGGTCCGAACATTCCCCTCGCCTCACTGTAGGGTCCGAACATTCCCTCGCCTCACTGTAGGGTCCGAACATTCCCTCGCCTCACTGTAGGGTCCGAACATTCCCTCGCCTCACTGTAGGGTCCGAACATTCCCCTCGCCTCACTGTAGGGTCCGGACATTCCCTCGCCTCACTGTAGGGTCTGAACATTCCCTCGCCTCACTGTAGGGTCTGAACATTCCCTCGCCTCACTGTAGGGTCTGAACATTCACTCGCCTCACTGTAGGGTCTGGACATTCCCACGCCTCACTGTAGGGTCTGAACATTCACTCGCCTCACTGTAGGGTCTGGACATTCCCACGCCTCACTGTAGGGTCCGGACATTCACTCGCCTCACTGTAGGGTCCGAACATTCCCTCGCCTCACTGTAGGGTCCGAACATTCCCTCGCCTCACTGTAGGGTCCGAACATTCCCTCGCCTCACTGTAGGGTCTGGACATTCCCTCGCCTAACTGTAGGGTCTGAACATTCCCTCGCCTCACTGTAGGGTCTGAACATTCCCTCGCCTCATTGTAGGGTCTGAACATTCCCTCGCCTCACTGTAGGGTCTGAACATTCCCTCGCCTCACTGTAGGGTCTGAACATTCCCTCGCCTCACTGTAGGGTCTGGACATTCCCTCGCTTCACTGTAGGGTCTGAACATTCCCTCGCCTCACTGTAGGGTCTGAACATTCCCTCGCCTCACTGTAGGGTCTGGACATTCCCTCGCCTCACTGTAGAACATTCACTCGCTTCTCTGTGCATCGAGTGCAGATCCTGCAGATGCATGCGCTCTGATCTTAAAACTGACATTTTTGCTGTTATATACACTACAAGACAAAAGTTTTGGATCGGTAAGATTTTTTATGTTTTAAAAGAATTATTTTCTGCTCACCAGGCCTACATTCATTTGTTTGAAAATGTGTTGATAATAATAATGAATATTTTTGATCATAAAATCATCATATTAGAATGATGTTCGAAGGATTGTGTGACACTGAAGACTGGAGTAATGATGCTGTTAATATTACAGCATAATATTAGTAATATTACTGTTTTTTGTATTTTTTATAAAATGAATGTAGCGTTGGTGAGCAGAAGAGACTTCTTTTAAGCATTGCATTTAAGGCTTTGAGTAAACTGAATATATCGGATAATATTGTAACAGCTGGATTCGTTTTCTGATGGCCATGGAAAACGAGGAAAACTATTTCCTTACTATTTCCAGAAAACTGTAGATCTGAAACGCATTAGGAGGAAGCATCAAGTATCAAATTGAATAGAATCTCATTATGAATCTGATAAAATTATTCTTAATTTGCGAAACCTATGAATCGTGAATCAAATCAACCTAAAGATTCACACACCCTGTTCTGAATAGCGAACCGTATTCATGTCTACAGTAAAGCGTAATATGCTAATGACTCGCATCTGATTAACAAGCCACACTCATACCGTCATGAATATTTTCATCAGGGCCTGTATTATCCTCTTTATGATGGAGATACGGCCATAATTAACAGGCATTAATGTTGCATGAGTCTTTTTGAGTTCAGGAGGGCGTCTTTAGAGAGCGAGTTTCTATTGAACTCAAGTGTCTTTATTAATTATGCTAATAATTCCCCTCGGCGTGAACCTGTTCTCCGTTTGTTCTGCAGGATCTCCATGAGAAAGGCCTTGGCTCTCCATAATGTTTCATAACCGTGAACCGTGATCTTGTTTTGTTTGATTGACAGGCAAAGTAAAAGAGATGAAGGGTAACCAGGCGAAGACATCCATGGAGAACAGCAAAGCCATCAGCCAGGACAAGAGCATCAAGAACAAGGCTGAGCGTGAGAGGTGCGGGTCCACAGAACATCATGATGGACCTCTGATGCCTGGCAGATCTGACCTGTGTGTGTGTGTTTGTGCAGGAGAGTTCGGGAGCTGAACAGCAGCAACACCAAAAAGTTCCTCGAGGAGAGAAAACGGGTTGGTTGATGCTCTTCGTTGGGGTTATAAAGGGGTTGTTGAAGTGGATGCAGCTTTAGTGGCGTATGATGATCATCCTGAGAGAAACATGAGAAAGCAACTTCAGTTACTTGGAAACGATTTTGAAACCTGCTTCTTCAGATCTTTATAATTTTCTGCAGTGTAGTTATTTATTTTAATTTTAAGAGACTAAAATGATGGATTTAAGTTCGAGTCCGCTTTATTTCTACAGTGCTTTATACAGTATAGGTTGTTTCACTGCAGCTTCACAGTAATAAACAGAATCAATGATGTATCAGATCAAGCTCAGATTACAGAAGACAATAGAGTCAGAATCAGTCTTTATGTAATAGATTATCAGCCATATGGGAGCTTGTTTCCACCACAAAATAAACAGTAAAATGGGAAATTGTGACTTTTTATCTAAAACAAATTTATTGAATTTGTGAGTTTATATCACAGTTCTAAAGAAAATCAGAATTGTTAAATATAAACTTGAAAGTGCAGGGAAAACTTCTGAGATCAAAAAAGTTGCAATTACCTTTTTATTGTTTTATTCTGTGGTAGAAACAAGCTTCCATATACAGTCCTGTTTCTTGTATAGTTTATTTTTTGTTTAGAATATAATATCTTGTTGATGTGACATTGGCGTGATGTTGACATGTTGTTGAAGTGATGTTGACGCGACATTGATGTGACATTGGATTGACATGACGTTGTCGTGATGTTGGCGTGACATTGACTTGACTTGACTTGACACTGGCGTGTTGTTGAAGTGACATTGGCGTGACATTGAGGTGTTCTTGACATGACATGACGTGACATTGGCGTGACATTGGCGTGACATTGACGTGTTGTGGAAGTGACTTTAGCATGACGTTGTCGTGTTGTAGAAGTGACGTTGGCGTGTTGATGAAGTGACGTTGGCGTGACATTGACGTGATATTGACATTGACGTGACGTTAGTGTGTTGTTGACATGATGTTGGTGTGACGTTGGCGTGATCTTGACATGATGTTTGCTTGATATTGGTGTGATGTTGACATGATGTTTGCGTGACGTTGGCATGATGTTGACATGATGTTGACATGATGTTTGCGTGACGTTAACGTGATGTTGTCATGATGTTTGCATGACATTGGCATGATGTTTGCGTGACGTTAGCGTGATGTTGACATGATGTTTGTGTGACGTTGGTGTGATGTTGACATGATGTTTGTGTGACGTTAGCGTGATGTTGACATGATGTTTGTGTGACGTTGGCGTGATGTTGACATGATGTTTGTGTGACTGTTAGCGTGATGTTGACATGATGTTTGTTTGACATTTGCGTGATGTTGACATGATGTTTGTGTGACGTTGGCGTGATGTTGACATGATGTTTGCGTGGCTGTCGGCGTGCGATGTTGACATGATGTTTGTGTGACGTTGGCGTGATGTTGACATGATGTTTGCGTGACGTTAGCGTGGTGTTGACATGATGTTTGTGTGACGTTAGCGTGGTGTTGACATGATGTTTGTGTGACGTTGGCGTGGTGTTGACATGCTGTTTGCGTGACGTTGGCATGATGTTGACATGCTGTTTGCGTGATCTCTGACATGATATTTGTGTGACGTTAGCGTGATGTTGACATGATGTTTGCTTGGCGTTAGCGTGATGTTTACATGATGTTTGCGTGACGTCTGGTGTGATGTTGACATGATGTTTGCGTGACGTTGGTGTGATGTTGACATGATGTTTGTGTGACGTTGGCGTGGTGTTGACGTGCTCTTCCGTTTCTCCGTGTCCTCAGCTGGCCATGAAGCAGGCGAAGGAGCTGGAGCAGCTGCAGAAGAACCAGCGTGAGCAGCTGGAGAAACTCGAGAAGTTCAATGAGCAGGTAAAACCTTCAGCCGTCACTGACACGGAATGGTTTTACTAGCTAAACCTGCTAGATCTTCAACACTTAGCTCAAATGAATGAATGGTCACCCTCCTCATGATTTCACATGATTTGCATTTTGTCCTCCATTTTTCATATTTTGTACGTGTGACATCTGAAGCCATGCCTTAAATATGATTTGCCTTTTCTTTGAACAGCTTTTGAAATCCCATCATGCAAACAGTCAGACTCCAGGTAGGCTCACCATGGCTTTCCTCTGTCCTTAGTTTAGTCATCAGTCTCGTTTCTGCCTTAATGAGGGTTACTGCTTCTCAAATATTCTAAACAGGGAGAAAAACATCCTCAAAAACATCATGTTCTTCCTCACTCTTTCTGCCTTCGTTTTCCAGCTCAATTAAATCAATATACGTTTACTGGAGAAGCATTTACTGAAGTCTTATTTTTGTATTTTTGTATTAAATTAAATTTTGTATTTAATTGTATTAAAATGAAGCTACCATATTAAATGCTGTCTGTCACATCACATGTTCAATAATTGGTCATTTGTTGTAAGGTCCCGCCCATTGGACAGCTCGGCCAATCATCATAGAGAAGCCAGGCATCTGGCAGCCGATTGAACATTGAGCTCCAAATCAAATCAAGCTCATGCTGCTCTCACAGACGAGACTCTATATACACTTTATATAAAAAGCTAGTTAGTTGATTAGTTATGTATACTAATCATGTCATTGCAGCACTTCAGATGCGCCTGTTGAAAGTCTCAGTATGATTTACTGTCATCACACCGTTGTTCCTGTGTTATGAAACGATACTCATCACTGTCCACATGAGTCATTTCACACCGTGAGTCACTCGCTGCTACTGAACACAAGCGTTTGAAAGTGTTCCCTACAGCATCCAGCATTCACTCCACGATGAATAGAATCAGAGCGTTCAGTATGCGATCGAGTCTGTGACAGAATCATGGAAAATATAACAATATTGATTCCAAAAGGAATATTTTAGTAAATTATCTCTCATTTTAAATTGGACATAATAAAAGGAATGGCCTGCGGTTCAGTGAGCTGAATTGGAGTCGTTAGATTGATTCATGAGGGAACGAACTTACGACTCACCAGATGAGTCAGTTAGTGGTAGCATTACTTTCATCACATCCAATGATTTGATGGACAAAAGTTTTTCAAATAGTTGAAGGTAACACTTTAAAACACTGTTAACATGAACTAACAATTAACAGTTGTATTTTATTCGCTAATGTTAACAATGATTATTAAATACTGTAACAATGTATTGCTTATTGTTAGTTAATGATAGCTAATGCATTAACCACTGGGACCTTATTGTAAAGTGTTAACTTTAAGTGTTTCTTTGTATAAAACAGCTAGATAATAAAAGAATATGCCAAGCCACTTAAGGTTTTTTCTCTTCATTATGAACCCAGGATTTTTGCTTGAAGTTTATATGAAAATCATTTTAATTTAGTTACTGAATGTAGCTCTGAACAAGTGACTGTCTGAATGAACAGCATCTTTATAACAAGGTCCCACTTGTTAATGTTAGTTAATGCATACAACAAGTATTGCCTAACAGTAAGCAAGACGTTTGTTATTGTATTTAATAATCATTGTTAATATTAGCTAATTTACATTAAATGAAACTAACAGATATAACTTGATTTTAATAATTAATTAGTAAATGTTGAAATTAGCATGAACTAAGATTAATAAATGCTGCACAAGCATTTTTCTAACCAATGTTATCAAATGTTAAACCTTATTGTAAAGTGTTACCGTTTTTTTATTCTAGACAACAGCTCTGGTTGAATGAATGAATGAATGAATGAATGAATGAATGAATGAATGAATGAATGAATGAATGAATGAATGAATGAATGAATGAATGAAAGGATGGATGGATTGATAGATGCATGGCGGATGTAGGGATTGATGGGTGGAGGGATGAATGGATGGGTAGATGATTGATGGATGGATGGATGGATGGATGGATGGATGGATGGATGGATGGATGGATGGATGGATGGAAGGGTGATGGATGGATGGATGGATGGATGGATGGATGGATGGATGGATGGGCAGATGGATAGATGGATGGATGGATGGATGGATGGATGGATGGATGGATGGAAGGGTAGATGGATGGATGGATGGATGGATGGATGGATGGATGGATGGATGGATGGATGGATGGATGGATGGATGGATGGGCAGATGGATGGGCAGATGGATGGATGGATGGGCAGATGGATGGATGGATGGATGGAAGGGTAGATGGATGGGTGGAAGGGTAGATGGATGGAAGGATGGATGGATGGATGGATGGATGGATGGGTGGATGGATGGATGGATTGATGGATTGATGGATGGAAGGATGGATGGATGGATGGATGGATGGATGGATGGATGGGTGGAAGGGTAGATGGATAGATGGAAGGGTGGATGGATGGATAGATGGATGGATGGAAGGGTAAATGGATGGATGGATGGATAAATGGATAGATGGATGGATGGGTGGAAGGGTAGATATGGATGGATGGATGGATGGATGGATGGATGGATGGATGGTTGTGAATCTGATGGCGTGTCTGCTGTGATTCTCCAGGCCAAAGACATGCAGAAGATGGTGAAACTGGAGGAGGACATGGACCGCAGACCAGCCACAGTGGTGTAAATGCTCCGTCAGTCCACTGAGAAGACCAGAGGAAACCCTCACGATCTCCCACACGAGTGCTGAAGACATCAGTCTGTCCCTTGGGCTCCGTCTTCATCCGTCTGTCCCTCGGGCTCCAAATTATGTCTTTCACCCTGAGAGTCCCTGCCGTCATGTAGATCTCTTAGCCCCGCCTTCTCTCCCTACCTTAGCTCTAACCCCGCCCACTCTTTGTACTTCAGCTCTAATCCCGCCCACTCTCGCTACCTCAGCTCTAACCCCGCCCACTCTCCCTACCTCAGCTCTAACCCCGCCAACTCTCCCTACCTTAGCCTTTACCCCCGCCCACTCTCCCTACCTCAGCTCTAACCCCGCCCACTCTCCCTACCTCAGCTCTCAACCCCGCCCACTCTCGCTACCTCAGCTCTAACCCCGCCCACTCGCTACCTCAGCTCTATCCCCGCCCACTCTCCCCATCTCAGCCTTTACCCCGCCCACTTTCCCTACCTCAGCTCTAACCCCGCCCACTCTCCCTACCTCAGCTCTATCCCCGCCCACTCTCCCTACCTCAGCTCTAACCCCGCCCACTCTCCCCACCTCAGCTCTATCCCCGCCCACTCTCCCTACCTCAGCTCTAACCCCGCCCACTCTCCCTACCTCAGCTCTATCCCTGCCCACTCTCCCCATCTCAGCCTTTACCCCGCCAACTCTCCCTACCTCAGCTCTAACCCCACCCACTCTCCCTACCTCAGCTCTAACCTCGCCCACTCTCCCTACCTCAGCTCTAACCCCGCCGCACGTTCCCTACCTCAGCTCTAACCCCGCCCACTCTCCCTACCTCAGCTCTAACCCTGCCCACTCTCCCTACCTCAGCTCTAACCCCGCCCACTCTCCCCACCTCAGCTCTAGTCTCGCCCACAGCAGCTAACACCACGGTGAAGACGGCGCCTGGTGGGACAGACGCGTCACACACACGTGTTTTTCTACAGTCCACTGCGGCCCGTCCGTCATCAGCAGAGCTGCAGCCATGATGGGTCGACGACTCAAAAGTGAACTTTTCAACCCGTATTTCACCCGTAGCAGAGCCAGGCCAGCGGACGAGTCTGATTAACAGACGGTTTAGTTAATGTCGTCAGCACAATACCTGTTAACGGTGCGCTAGTTTAATGTCCTGAGCACTTTATATGTGATAGGATGTCGAGGACCTTTGACTATGTAGCAGAGCACTAGCTTTCCTCAGTACAGTAAGAATGTAGAGTCTGGAATCCACACGAGTTCCACTGCTGTCCCGAGCTTTTATCGTCCGTTCCCGTCAGTTTTAAAGACGTACACGTCCTTTTTACCCAAATGTTGTTTTGTTTTAACGGTGACACTTTTTAAACAGTCTTTGAGATGTAGATGGTGCTCAAGGAGTTTGCTTTTGCTGTTCGGTACGCGACGGATCTAACCTCAGTCTCGTGAGCGGCGACGCTTGGCAGGTTCTAATCCATGTGGATTTGGATGCATCGTCAACACAAACTATTTACTTTCCTTGGACACGACGCTGAACTTTGGCTTCACCTGGGTTTGTGTTCTCTAACTATCAGGAGGTCTGATCTAGCCGTACTTATTCAAAGAGAGGTGATTGATTGTACCGTTTATTCCGGCTCGTATTAGCCGAGCACTTAAGGGATTTTGGAATCATATGTATATTGGTTGTCGTGGGTTTTCCATTTATTGGTTTCGTTCCCTTTTCTTCTTTTCCTTTGCATCATGTTTCCAAGTGTTTGGCGGTGACCACATATCTCGTGTGAAAGCAAAGTGCTTTAAAACTCCATCGCTTACAAATGTGCCACTAAATGTCATGTAGGACCTTTAAATTATTTTACTATGATAAATGCCAAAATAAGGGGTTATTTATATAAAGATACATATATTGTCAGCGGGTAGTTTAAGACTACATTTGATTTCTTAGAAGCTTTTTGCACTAGATGAATGTTTTCTGTTGTGCGACTTCCTTGTAGACTTTTGCTCTAAATTATAGTTTGCAGGAAAAGCAGATTATTTTTGCAGAACTGTCGCTCTGAATTTCACCGTTTCTATTTGTTTGTCTCTCTGTAGCTCAATGGACCATGCTGTGGGTGCTTTTGTATTTATATATATATATATATATATCGTATTTGTCAAACTTCTAGCAATGAAAATACTCAAAAAATACTGTTGTTATCCTGCTACTTTAATACTGTTTTATAGTATGTGTACCAATAAACTATTCCAGGTGTTAAAGGAAAACTGTTGCATGTTTATTTAATTTTCTGTCAGTGTCATTTCATGGACACCGCTGCAGTAAGCTTCCAAAAGTGTGTTTTCACAGCAATGCAATAGAAGAGCCGTTTCCCAAATAACCTTTCAGTGAAAGAACCACCTTTTTAGCGTGAAGAACATTTAATAATCCGAAGAAGCTTTATATACCACTTTATACAACAAATTGCCATTTTACAGTAATAAACATGATAGATAATAAGAATTACGGTTCCCCAGTGTTCATGTTTTCACAAGAGTCTGAACAGAAGAAATTAACTGAAGATTTTCACGACAAAGAAGGCGGAGCCTCAGAGCCACACCCACCGGTTATATCATCATCACCAACCAATGGGTGTTCAGAGGTGTTTAACAAACTTTTCCAGACAGCTGTTCCTAACGCCAGATTTCGTTTTGGCTTGATTTTGTTTGGAACAAGTAGATGTTTCAGCTGTTTCGCTGATTTGCGTTAGATTCCGTTTTCGTTCACTGTGTGGAAACGCATTTCGTTCACTGTGTGGAAACGCCTGTGTGGAAATCCGCATTTCGTTCACTGTGTGGAAACGCATTTCGTTCACTGTGTGGAAACGCCTCTGATTTCATAGAGATGTGGCTGAAAGCACTTTAAATGTTCAGCAAACGTGTGCAGAGTAAATGATCTTCTCTGGTGAGTATGTATAGCGTTTTCAAATTTCCCTGATATATGTCAGATAGGAGCAGCTGTTCGATGTTCAACGCTGCAAATGTGTCATTTAACCAAAGAAATGAATAAGAAAGCCTTCGGTGTCTGTATCAGTAGACTTGATTTAGATAAACCTCCCCTTTCCAGTCAATAATCACATGCAGTAATTGGCACATGTATTCATATCATTCAGCTGGCGCTCTCAAAAGCCCTTATTACAATCGGCACATTAATACACATCCACTTATGAACAATAAAGTGTGATAATGAGATTTGTGTTGTCATGGAAACTCCACAGCGCAGAGGTATAAAGAGCGCGGAGATCAGCGGCAGAGAGACGATTGCCTGAGGAACGAGTCTTAAACATGCTGAAGCTCGACTCCAAGACCGACACCAGGATCCTTCTGGACGCCATCTCCAAAGACAAGATCCACCTGGCCAGGTTCATCCTAGACGCTCTGGACGGGAAGATCATCGACTCCGAGACGGAAGGAGCGCAGACGCCGCTGGTTTCCGCCGTGTTCCTCCAGGATTCGCAGGCGAGGAGCAGGTTCATGAATCTCCTCTTGCAGAGAGGAGCGAGTGTGAACCGGCCGGACGGAGAGCGGCCGTACGGCGCTGAGCTACGCCTGCGAGATGGGATTCCTGGATGCGGTGAAGATCCTGGTGGAGAACGGAGCCGATCCCGAGGCGGCGGACTCCTGGGGGAATACGCCGCTCATGTACGCTGTCGTGGCCCGACGTCCGCCGTCGTGGAGTTCCTGGTGCGCGCTTTTAAAAGACTGGGACTGCAGATCGACCGGCAAAACAAGGTGGGAAATTCTGCGGTCGAGGTGGCGAAGCATCTCGGACACACGGAGTGTTTGCAGGCACTCCGGAGTCTCTCCAGGAGGATTCATGACGATACGCTGGCTGAGAGACTTTCTGCCGTGAGCATCGATGAAGATGAGAAGGCCAGTGAGAGAAGAGCTCCACCTGAAGACGGGACTCACCTTCACGGCGGTTTAACCCGGAAAAGATCCCTTGGTTTGCGGAACCGAATCCAGTCGATGGACTCTATTGAGGAATTTGAGAGGGAAAGTGATGCGTTCTCATCTCAAGGCCTCCTGGTCTCTAGTGTTTCAAAATCAAAACCTCCACATAAACACGCGGATCATCTGCCTAACAGCTCGAACCATCTCCTGCCTGGCCTGTTTTACTCGCCGAGACCCTTCAAAACGCCATGGAGAGGCTTCACTCCTGATTCTCCTCCGTCGGGACCTCTTGGCATTTTATTAACTCCTTCGGCTCCAAAAGCGCCAAAGAAGAGCTTGCGAAAGCCAAGAAACATCTGCCCGTCCGGAGGTTTGATGACTGTCATTATCAGAAGAGGTGCAGTTTACCAACGAGCGCTCTGGCAGCAGCGGCCCCAGAAGCGCAGTACAGAGCAAATCCCAGCGGAAATCCCCCGCAAATGCCGGGAACAGATCCGTGAGCGCTCTCGGTGGCCGGCTGTTGAGGAGGTTCACGTTCCCGGAGCTCAAGCGGAGCGGCGGAGAGGCTTGTGGATCTTCGGATCCGCACCCGGACACTGTATCCCGAGGTCAGAGACGTTTCCCCTGGGAAAGAGCCATCCTCAAGTGGGAAGCAAGCCAAGCATCGACAGCATTAGTGCAGTCAAGTGTGAGTTTGACTTTCAGTGTAAAGCTGCTCCTAATGCCTGATCATGAGCGGATGAATCTCTCATGAGCACGAACTGCTGCCGCTTCTATACGATACAAGAGTACGGGACACACACAGATGTAAACTAGTTACATGTTTTAGGACATACATGATCTTAGTGTTCTGGACATTTTTGCAGAATGCAGAAAGTGTGGAAAATCTGTGGAACTGACTACATGTGTTTCACATCTCTTCAGCTGCACTTCTGGATAAAAAAAAAATTGGTAACACTTTACAATAAGGTTCATTAGTTAACATTAACAGATGGTCATAGCATGACCTAAGAGTGAACAATACTTCAGCATTTATCAATCGTATTTATATAATAATTTACGCATTTACTAATGTTGTTAAAATCAAATCATGGTTGTATGTGTTAATATTATTAATGCACTGTGAACTAACAAAAAACAAACAATGAACAGCTGAATTTTTATTAACTAACATTAACAAAAATGTATAAATACAGTAACAAATGTATTGTTCATTCTAGAAAATTCATGAACTAATGTTAACTAACGAACCTTTTTGTAAAGTGTTACCAAAAATTGTTTTTTTTTCGTGCCAGTGTTTTGAATATCAGGCATTTGTGTTAGGGCAGACCGGGGCTAGTTGTCACAAAGGTTTATTTTTGGAAGTCAATTTCTGTTTAGACACAACCCTGATAGTCTTAACTACGACTACAAAAAAAATCTATATTTACCGTTATTGGAAAAATTGTTTTTTCTCCGGTCAATAATGGTGAACGTGTTTTTTTTTTTTTTCTTCTCCGTTTAACACTCGTTACCCCCAGAGCAGAAATAGAAATAGACTGTTGTCACACGATATGGGGTAAGTTGTCACAATATAACCTGCCATTAGCCTCCGCATTAAAAAAAGCAATTAAAAAATGTTTTACAAAACGTACTGATTAGAAACTGTAATTAACTAATTTCTTAAAACTACGCACAACAAACCACGTTTATGAATTATGAAAAAAAATTAAATAAATACTTGTCTGAATGTATGCGAGTGTGTTTTATTGTATTTTGCTCAAAAATGATTCTATTCTAGGACACTGTTCTAATACGCATTAAAACAGATCCTGAAGATGCAGACCATGTGACAACTAACGCCAGTGTCCCATTAAAGGATATTTGAGTTTTTCTACTAGATGCAATAAAGTGCATCCCCTGCAGAAAGGCTTTCCCTTTATTGCGTTTCCCTGCGCAAACCCGCCGAAGGACTGTACCGTGCGCGAGCAGCAGTGAAGCCCACGGCTGATGATGATGATGATGATGATGATCGCGGGACGCGGGCTCGTGCCGCGCTGCAGTGCGGGGTCCGCGGAGTGTCCGAGCGCACGAGTGATGCGTGCGCGTCGCGAGCGTCTGCAGGCGTGAATCACGCGCACCTGCATCTGATGCTGGAGTTCCTCTGGAATCTTCCGCTCATTCCCTGCAGGATCTTCTCTCCATGATGGAGTTTCTCTGCGCTGCACTTCTGCTGCTCGGTAAGTTCTGCTCGCATGTTTATGGCATCATAACCTAGAGTTTGTGTTTTGCTGTAGCGCTTTATACGACACTGGCGCGTGCGATACGCAGCTTCGCGAGCAAGAAAACAGCAGAATCATTGGTGCAAACTTCATCAGATGAGGCTCGTTTTTGATAAACTTACAGTTACTGTACAGTAGCCGAGGATGATCTGCTAGGAGTTTGATTCTGTTACATGTATTGCTTAATTATTATTACACTACTAATGTATCAGAATGAGAAGCACAGATCTCAGATCCGCTGAAGGGAAACTGAGGAAAACTGCGTTCAGTTGGAGTTTCTCAGAGCTTCAGTGTGTTAGATTTGACTTTAGTGTCCAGAAGAGAATGTGTGTTTCTTGTTTCACTGCAGAGAAACTGTGTGTCTCAAACCCGCTGGACGAAACAAAGAGCAGCTCTGAACACAATAGAACACAATAGAAATACAGTAGAACAGGCGACACTCATTAACTGTGTGTGAGACTGGATTTTATACTGTTTTTTCCTGGTTTTCTCCCGGTTTCTCCTGGTTTTCTTCTGATTTCTCCTGGTTTATCCTGGTTTATCCTGTTTTTTCTGTTTTTCTCCTGGTTTTCATCTGTTTTCTCCTGGTTTATCCTGATTTTCTCCCGGTTTCTCCTGGTTTTTCCTGTTTTCTTCTGTTTTTCTCCTGGTTTTCTCCTGGATTTCTCCTGATTTCTCCTGGTTTCCCACAGGCTCTCTGTCAGCGCTCAGTGTTTCTGCGGAGCAGGAGGTGGAGAATCTCTCAGGACTGTCAGCGAATCCCGACCGGGAGATTTTTGTGGTCCGGGAAAATGAAACGACCTGCTTGATGGCGGAGTTTGCGGTGAAATTCCTGATTCCATACGATGTTCTGGCGCTGAACGGAATCGACGTGAGCGAACTCTATTCTGTCTCACTGAATCCTAAATGATCCGATGAGTTGATCTAGTTGAATAAAAACAGCAACACGGATTCCAGTTGGATTTGATCCTTGATTCACATCTTTATCCTGCTCATCCCGTCAGGATGCTTTAAGCGCTTGGAAACTTAAAACATGAGATGATGCTTATATCATATATATATATATTTATATGTGTGTGTGTGTGTGTGTGTGTGTGTGTGTGTGTGTGTGTGTAGCTGATAACGGAGCAGGCATCCGTGTTGATCCCGCGTGGAGCTCAGATTGCTGGGAAATGCGGGAACACTGAGTCAGAGCTTCACATCTCATGGATCAATCACGCCTTCACCTACCGAATCTTCTTCTCAAAGGTTTGGATCTGAGCAGAAACAGATGATCATCACTGCTCTTCACTGTTTCATGTGGATTATTCACGCTGTGTGTGTGTGTGTGTGTGTGTGTGTGTGTGTGTGTGTAGGAGAAACATACGATGGGCAGTGATGGGAAAGCTAAGGAAACTGCCGTGTGGAAGATGAACAAGGTTCAGCTGGTTTATGACACGTCAGAGAGACACACTTCATCAACGCTTATAATCGTGAGTAAAACACCACAGTTAGAGGAATGATCGTTACAGATTCAGATTAGGAAATCGTTAGTGATTAGAGGCTCCAGTTCATGTAATCTCAGGAACATCTGCTCTGGATTTACCTGAAGATCAGGATTGATGAGCTTTAGTTTTTAGTTTGAGACACAAAGTCGAGCGCTCGAGTCCTCCACTGCGACATCACTCTCTCACACACACACACACACACTCACACACACTGACTTGCTTCAGGAACTGCTTCGCTGACCATTTCGACTGTTTGTTCAATCTTTAGCTGGAACTGCAGTGAATAAAAGATGATTCTGCTGATCAGAGTTCTGATGGAGGTGTAATGACCGTGTGTGTGTGTGTGTGTGTGTGTGTGTGCAGCGGGGAAGCACACGGCCAGCACACACCTCCTCTCGGCGCTGGTTACTCCCGCTGGACGCTCGTATGTGTGTTCAGCTCAGCAGACCGCTCACCATGATCTCCAGTGAGCCATCAGAGAAGGGCGTCAGTGTGTTCATGTACGACACACAGATCCAGCCCTTCGACATCGCCAGGCGACTTCCGTCCTTCAGTGAACGTGTAGTGAACACACACATCACAAACACCAGATCAGCACGTGTGTGCTGCAGCCCCTGCTTTACTGCATCGGGACGGTATTATGATGCAATTAAACACGCTTTCCTCCCTTAAACATCAGTTTCAGTGTGAAACATGCCGTGAGTTTACATCTAAACACTCTTACATCAGGACACACACACACAGAAGAATATTCACACACCAGAAGATATTCACACACCAGAAGATATTCACACACCAGAAGATATTCACACACCAGAAAATATTCACACACCAGAAGATATTCACACACCAGATATCATTTTTAATATGTTTCACTAGTGTGATCAGGACACTATAGTTGATGTGTGTGTGTGAGGAGAGCAGAATAAAGTAAACTGAGATATTACACACAGATATTCTTCATCCAGAGACTACAGTGACATTTACACACATTACAGACACTCTGAGCTGAAGATGTTCTGCTGAAGTGTGTTTTCTGTCATTTACACACACACTGAACAACATTCGCATTGGTCACTGGTTGAGCTAAACTGGTATTATCTAATTGTGGAGTTAAATTGAACAGCTGACAGATATTCAACATCATTCATGTGTGAGAGTCAAAAACCAGTCACATATCCACTGATCTGAGAACTGAGTTCAGCTCGTGTTTATACACTAGAGCCGATGCACTGATGATGTCGGAGTGTGTGTGTGTGTGTGTGTGTGTAGGAGTGTGTGTGTGGATCTGACGGCTGTCAGTGATGAAGAGGATGACGATGACAGATCTGCTGCACAGTCTTGTTTAAGGAGGTCGTGTAAACTCCTAGACTCAGCGTCACACACACACACTCAGCAAACTGATTCTCAAAGTTATGAATCGAAGCGCGTCATAAACGAGTGTGTGTTCGATGCGTGTCATAAACGAGTGTGTGTCGAGTCGCTGTCATAAACGTGTGTGTGTCGATTCGCGTCATAAACGAGTGTGTGTTCGAGCGCGTCACAAACGAGTGTGTGTCGAGCGCTGTCATAAACGAGTGTGTGTCGAGCGCGGTCATAAACGAGTGTGTGTCGAAGCGCGTCATAAACGAGTGTGTGTTGAGCGCGTCATAAACGAGTGTGTGTTGAAGCGCGTCATAAACGAGTGTGTGTCGAGCGCTGTCATAAACGAGTGTGTGTCGAAGCGCGTCATAAACGAGTGTGTGTCGAAGCGCGTCATAAACGAGTGTGTGTCGAGCGCGTCATAAACGAGTGTGTGTCGAGCGCGTCATAAACGAGTGTGTGTCGAGCGCGTCATAAACGAGTGTGTGTCGAGCGCGTCATAAACGAGTGTGTGTCTCGAGCGTGTCATAAATCGAGTGTGTGTTGAGCGCTGTCCATAAATCGAGTGTGTGTCGAGCGCTGCCACAAACGAGTGTGTGTCGAGCGCGTGCCATAAACGAGTGTGTGTTGAGCGCTGCCATAAACGAGTGTGTCGAGCGTGCCATAAACGAGTGTGTGTCGAGCGCGTCACAAATCGAGTGTGTGTCGAGCGTGGTCACAAACGAGTATGTGTGTCGAAGTCGCGTGCCATAATCGAGTGTGTGTCGAGCGCGTCATAAACGAGTGTGTGTCGAGCGCGGTCACAAACGAGTGTGTGTCGAGCGGGGTCATAAACGAGTGTGTGTCGAAGTCGTGTGCCACAAACGAGTGTGTGTCGAAGCGCTGTCACAAACGAGTGTGTGTCGAGCGCTGTCACAAACGAGTGTGTGTTGAGCGCTGCCACAAATCGAGTGTGTGTCGAAGCGCGGCCACAAATCAAGTGTGTGCTCGAAGCTGGCTGCCACAAACCAGAGTGTGTCAGTCGTGGCCACAAACGAGTGTGTGTCGAGCGTGGCCATAAATGAGTGTGTCAGTGTGGTCATAAACGAGTGTGTAGTTGCGCTCATAAACGAGTGTGTGTTGAGCTGGTGCCACAAATGAGCGTGTGTGTCTGAGCTGGTGGTCATAAACGAGTGTGTGTTGAGCGTGGTCATAAACGAGTGTGTGTTGAGCTGCTGCCACAAACCGAGCGTGTGTCGGAAGCTCGTGGTCACAAACGAGTGTGTGTTCGAGTGGTGGCTCACAAACGAGCGTGTGTCGAGCGGGTCACAAACGAGTGTGTGTTCGAGCGTGGCCACAAACGAGTGTGTGTCGAGCGCTGCCACAAACGAGTGTGCGTCGAAGCGGCTGTCATAACAGTGTGTGTTTAGTCGGTTACAGTGCAAGTGTGTGTCGAGCGCTGTCACAAACGAGTGTGTGTCGAGCGGCGGTCATAAACGAGTGTGTGTTCGAGCGCGCCACAAACGAGTGTGTGTTGAGCGGTGCTCACAAATCGAGTGTGTGTCGAGCGCTGTCACAAACGAGTGTGTGTTCCAGCGCGCTGCCACAAACGAGTGTGTGTCGAGCGCGTCACAAACGAAGTGTGTGTCGAGCGCGTCATAAACGAGTGTGTGTTGAGCGCGGTCACAAATCAGTGTGTGTTGAGCGCGTACCACAAACGAGTGTGTGTTGAGCGCGGTCACAAACGAGTGTGTGTTCTAGCGCTGCCACAAATCGAGTGTGTGTCTCGAAGTCGCGGTCACAAACGAGTGTGTGTTGAGCGGGTCACAAACGAGTGTGTGTCGAGCGCGTCACAACGAGCGTGTGTCCAGTCGCGTCACAATCAAGTGTGTGTTGAGTCGCGTCACAAACGAGTGTGTGTCAAGCTGGCCACAAATCGAGTGTGTGCTCGAGCGCGGCCACAAACGAGTGTGTTCAGCGTGTCATAAATCGAGTGTGTGTCGAGCTGCTGTCACAAACGAGCGTGTGTCCAGTCGGGTCACAAATGAGTGTGTGCTTCAGTCGGTGTCATAAACGAGTGTGTGTTCGAAGCTGCGGTCACAAATCGAGTGTGTGTTGAGCGTGGCTCACAAACGAGTGTGTGTCGAAGCGGTGTCACAAACGAGTGTGTGTCGAGCGCGGCCACAAACGAGTGTGTGTCGAGCGCTGCTCACAAATCGAGTGTGTGTCGAGCGCTGTCACAAACGAGTGTGTGTCGAGCGGGTCACAAACGAGTGTGTGTCGAGCGTGTCACAAACGAGTGTGTTCCAGTCGGGTCACAAACGAGTGTGTGTCGAGCGCGTTCACAAACGAGTGTGTGTCGAGCGCTGTCATAAACGAGTGTGTGTCGAGCGCTGCCACAAATCGAGCGTGTGTTGAGCGCTGTCACAAACGAGTGTGTGTTCAGCGGTCACAAACGAGTGTGTGTCGAAGCGGGTCACAAATCGAGTGTGTGCTTCAAGCGCTGCTCACAAACCGAGCGTGTGTTCGAAGCGCGTGTCATAAACGAGTGCTGTGTCGAGCGCGTGCCACAAATCAGCGTGTGTCGAAGCTGGGTCACAAATCGAGTGTGTGCTTGAGTCGCTGCCACAAACCAGTGTGTGTTCAGCTGTGCCACAAATCGTAGTGTGCGTTGAGCGCTGCCACAAACCAAGTGTGTGTCAGCTGCTGCCACAAATGCAGTGTGCTGTCACATCGAGTGTGCTAGTGGCCACAAACCAAGTGTGTCGCAGTCGCGTCACAAATCGAGTGTGTGTTGAGCGTGGTCATAAATCAGTGTGTGTTTCAGCGTGCCACAAATCGAGTGTGCGTTTTGAGTCGCTGGCCATAAACGAGTGTGTGCTCGAAGCTGTGGTCATAAATCGAGTGTGTGCTCAGCTGCGGCCACAAACTGAGTGTGTCAAGCGTGGCTCACAAATCGAGTGTGTCGTTCTAGTCTGTGGCCACAAATCAGTGTGCGTCGAGCGCGTGTCAGAGCGGTGGTCATAAACGAGTGTGTGTTGAGCTGCAGTCACAAACGTTTAGTGTGTGCCAGAACAGTGGGTCATAGACTGAGCGTGTGTCGAGCGCCGTGGCCATAAATGAGCGTGTGCTTCAAGCTGCGTCATAAACGAGTGTGCGTTGAGCCGGCTGCCACAAACCAGAGTGTGTCGAACTGCGCCGACAAATGAGTGTGTGTCGAAGCTGGTGCCATAAACGAGTGCGTTCGAGCGCTGCCACAAACGAGTGTGCGTCGAGCGCGTCACAAATGAGTGTGCGTTGAGCGGCTGCCACAAACGAGTGTGCGTCGAAGCTGTGCCACAAATGAAGTGTGCGTTGGCCTGGCCACAAATCAGCAGTGCGTCGAGCGCAACACAAACCGTGCGTCAGTGGCCAAACCAGTGCTGTTGAGCGCCACAAACGAGTAGTGTGTGCGACGCTGGCGGCCATAAAATGAGAGAGCGTGCGTCGCAGCGTGCCACAAACGAGCGTGTGTTGAGTGTGGCTACAAACGAAGTGTGCGTCAGCTGGTGCCACAAACCGAGCGCGTGTCTCGAGCCGCGGCCACAAACGAGTGTGTGCGCAGCTGGTGCGACAAACGAGCGTGTGCTGAGCTCGGGCCACAAATCGAAGGCGTGCGTCGAAGCCGCCGCCATAAAATGAAGCGTGTGTCGAGAGCCGTGGCCACAAACGAAGTGCGTCGAAGTCGTGGCCACAAATGAAGCGTGTGTCGAAGGCCGCGGCCGATAAATGAAGTGCGTTGGCAGCTGCGGCTCATAATCGAAGCGTGCGTCGAAAGCCTGCTGCCATAAACGAAGTGTGCGTTGAGTCGGCTGCCATAATGAGCAAGTGCGTCGAAGCCGCGGCCATAGATGAAGAAGCGTGCGTTGAAAGCCGGTGGCCACAAACGAGCGTGCGTCGAAAGCCGGCGGTCACAAATGAGCAAGCGTGCGTCGAGCTGGTGGCCATAAATCGAAGTGTGTCGAGCGGGTCACAGACGAGCGTGCGTCGAAAGCTGGCTGGCCACAAATGCAGCGCGTGTCTCGAGCGCGCGGCCACAAACGAGTGTGTGTCGCTGCCACAAACCAAGTGGGCTGACAGCTGGCGGCCATAAGCGCGTGCTGTGTCGAAGCCTGCCACAAACCGAGCGTGCGTTGAAGCTGGTGGCCACAAACGAGCGTGTGTCGAAGCCGGTGGTCACAAATGACGTGTGTGTTCTCGAGCTGGGTTATAAACGAGCGTGCGTCGAAGCTCCGGCCACAAAAATCGCAAGCGTGCGTCGAGCCGCGGCCACAAACCAAGCGTGCGTTGAGCTGGCTGCGCCACAAATCGTAGCGTGCGTCGAGCCGCGCCACAGACCGAGTGTGTGTCGAAGCTCGTGGCCACAAACGAGAGCGCGCGCTCGTAGCTGTCACAAACGAGATGTGTCGAGCCGTGCCACACTCGAGCGTGTGTCGAAGCCGGGGCTCACAAACGAGTCAGTGCGTCTTGAAAGCTGGCGGCCATAAATCGAGCGTGTGTTGAAGCTCGCGGCCAACACAAAAATTGAGATGCGTCGAAGCCCACAAACCAAGCGTCAGCTGGTGCCACAAACCGAGCGTGCGCTGAGCCGTGGTCATAAACCGAAGTGTGTCGTCTTGAAGCTGGCTGCCACAAACCAGCGCGTGTCGAAGCCTGCCACAAATGAAGCGCGCGTCGAAGCCGGCGGCCACAAACGGAGCGTGTGCTTCAGTCGCGGCCACAAGCGAAGTGTGCGTGAGCTCGGGCCATATAATCAGCGCGTGCTCGAGCTGGTGGCCACAAACGAGCGCGTGTGTCGAGCTGGTGGCCATGCTCCAGCGTGCGTCGCAGCCGGGGCTCACAAACCAGCGTGTCAGTGGTGCCATAGACCAAGCGTGCCCAAGCCGGGGTCATAAATGAGCGTGTGTCGAAGCCGGGTCATACAAAACCAAGCGTGCGTTCTTTGAGCCGTGCCACAAATCGAGCGTGTGTTGTCGCTCGCGGCGATAAATCGAAGCGCGTGTCGCAGCCCGCGGCCACAAATCGAGAGCGTGCGTTGAAGCTCGGCGGCCACAAACGAGCGTGTCTCGAAGCCGCGGCTCACAAACGAAGTGTGCGTCTGAAGCCGGGCTAGTAAATGAGCGTGTGTTGAGCTCGCGGACCACAAACGAGTGTGTGTTGTAGCTTCGTGGCCGACAAACGAAGCGTGTGTCTGAGCCGGGTCACAAAATGAGCGTGTCAGCTGGTGGCCACAAACCGAGCGTGCGTTCGAGCTGGGGTCACAAACGGAGTGCGTGTTTTCGTAAGCGGGCCACAGTCGAGCGTGTCGTTTAGCTCGTGGCTCACAAACCGAGCGTGCGCTTGAAGCCGGGGCCACAGTTGAAGCGTGCGTTGAAGCCGGCGGCCACAAACCGAGTGCGTCAGCTGCGCCACAAACCAAGCGTGCGTTCTCAGAGCCGGGGCTCACAAACGAGTGCGTGCGTTGAGAGCTGGGGCTCATAAATGAGCGTGCGCTTCAGCCGGGGCCACAGTCTAAGTGTGCGTCGTAGCTGGTGGCTCACAAACGAGCGTGTGTTGAGCCGGCGGCCACAAACGAGCGTGCGTCGAAGCGGTGGCCACAAACGAAGTGCGTGCTTGAGCTGGGGTCACAAACGAGTGTGTAGATCAGCGGCGTGCCAATAACTCAAGCGTGCGTCGTAGCTGGGTCACAACCAGTGTGCGTCGAAAGCCGGCGGCCAGATAACGAAGCGCGTGCTTGAAGCCTGGCGGCCACAGTGAAGCGCGCGTTGAAGCTCGTGCCACAAACGGAGCGTGCGCTTGAAGCTCGTGGCCACAAAATCGGAGCGTGTGTCGAAGCTGGCTGCTCACAAATGAGTGTAGTGCGTCGACAAGCTGGTGGCCACAAAACGAGTGTGCGTCGAGCTGGCCAATAAACGAGCGTGTGTCGAAGCCTGCGGCCACAAACGGAAGCGTGCGTTGAAGCTGGCGGCCATAAACGAAGTGTGCGTCTGTAGCCGGTGGCCACAAAATGAAGCGCGCGCTTTGAAGTGGGTCACAGTCAAGCGTGCGTCGAAGCCGCGCCACAAACGAGTGCGTGTTGAAGCTGGCGGCCCACAAACGAAGTGCGTGCTGTAGCTGGGCTACAAACCGAGCGTGCGTCAGTACGCTGCCACAAATGAGTGTGTGTCGAAGCTGGTGCCTGACAGTTGAAGCGCGCGTCGAAGCCTGTCGACAAACCAGAGCGTGTGTCTGAGCGGTGCCAGAACCTGAAGCGTGCGTTCAGCCGCGGCCACAAACGAAGGCGTGCGTTTGTAGCCCGGCGGTCCACAAACGAGTGTGCGTTGAGCTCGTGCCACAAAATGAGCGTGCGTCGAAGTCGGTGGCACAGTGTAGCGCGCGCTTCAGACGGCGCCACAGTCAGCAGTGTGTTGAGTGGGGTCACAAATGAGCGCGCGCTTTAGTGGTGCCACAGTTTAGCGTGTGTTGAAGCTGGCGTCACACAAATGAGCGTGTGTTGAGTGCTCGGGCCACAGTCGAGCGCGCGCTCTTCAATGGCTGCCACAAAATCGAGTGTGCGTCGAGTCGCGGCCACAGTTCAAGCGTGCGCTTTGAAGCTCGCGGCCACAAATGGAGCGTGCGTTGAGCCGGGTCACAAATGAGCGTGCGTTGTAGCTCGCGGCCACAAAATGAGTGTCGTCAGCATGGCGACACAAATGAAGCGTGTGTTGTAAGCCGGCTGTCCACAAATCGAGAGCGTGCGTTGAAGTCGTGGCCACATAAACGAAGCGTGCGTTGAAGCCGGTGTCCATAATCGAAGCGCGCGCGTCGAGCCGTGCCACATAACGAGGTGTCGAACGGTGCCACAAATCCGAGCGTGCGTCGAAAGCTGGCGGCCATAAATGAAGCGTGCGTTCTCAGCCGCGTGCCACAAACGAGCGCGTGCGCTCGTTGCTGCCACAAATCGGAGTGTGCGTCAAGCTGGTGGCCACCAATGCAGCGTGCGTCGAGTCGGGTCATAAATTAGAGCGTGCGTCAGCCGTGCCACAAATGAGTGTGCGTTGCAGTCGGGGTCACAAATCGAGCGCGCGTTGAAACGCCACAAATCCAGAGTGTGCTTGAGTCGCGGTCACAAACGTGCGTCGAGTGCGCCACAACCAATTGAGCAAATGCGAGGTTGAGCGTGTCACAAGGTGCGCTGTGGGTTATAATTAGCGTGCGCCTCAGCACGGCCACAAACCAGTGTGTCGTTGAGTCGGTCATAAATGAGTGTGCGTCGAGTGCGGTCATAAACGAGCGTGTGTCCAGCTTGTGCCATAAACGAGCGTGTGTTGAGCGCGCCATAAACGAGTGTGTGTCTGAGCGCTGTCACAAACGAAGTGTGTGTTGAGTCGGGGTCATAAACGAGTGTGTGTCGAGCGCGTCATAAACGAGTGTGTGTCGAAGACGCGGTCATAAACGAGTGTGTGTCGAGCGCGGTCATAAACGAGTGTGTGTCGAGCGCGTCATAAACGAGTGTGTGTCGAGACGGGTCATAAACGAGTGTGTGTCGAGCGAGTCATAAACGAGTGTTTGTCCGAGCAGCGGTCATAAACGAGTGTGTGTCGAGCACGTCATAAACGAGTGTGTGTCGAAGCGCCAGACGCTGTCGTGTTCTCTGGTGTTCGGGAACACACTCGTGTGTGTGTGAGACGTTTCTGGAGGGAATTACACCCAATCCCTCTGAACACACACTTCGACTCGGCGTTGCAGAAACTAAAACACAACATTAGAGACGCTGCGACGCCATTGGTCCGCCGGTTATTTCGGAATTACCATAAATACAAGTTTCCTGGTTGAAATTGGACACGAACACCCTCTCATGTTTACAGCTCGGATGTTTTGACTCTCGGTTCGTGAGCGATAAACTCTAAACGAGTATTGTTGTTAAAGTCGTGCATATTTACATATATGAATAATTGTTTGAAGCATATTGTGTGTTTTATACACTTTTTATGCTATCAGAATTATTGTAAATACAAGTTTCCTAGTTAGAAGTTCTGACTAGGAATTTCCAACTTGTAAATTTCGAGTAGGAAAGTCATATTTACAGTAATTCTGATTATGTGAAGCCAGCATAAAAAGTGTATAAAACACACAATATGCTTCAAATGATTATTCATATATGTAAATATGCACGACTTTAACATTGTGGAAAAACTAATAAAGAATATCAGTCGCAGCCCCAATCGTTCTCTCTCCGCCAGGCTGGACGTTTATGACTCCGAAACTCGAGTCAAAATGATCTCAGTGTTTCTCAGTTGTAAATACGACTTGACGGCGTTCATGTCCAATTTCCAACTGGGAAACTCGTATTCCTGATATTGTGATGGTGTGCTGCACTGATTCTGCTGAAGCTCCAGTGGTGTGTGTGTGTGTGTGTGTGTCCAGCCTCTCGTGAGAGTGTGTTGAACATGAGCAGATGTCTGACTTCAGCTTCACTGAGTTTCAAGGCTCATTCGCCACACACACGTGAAAAGCATTTTGATTGTGATATCTCAGAGTGTGTATTAAACGAGCTGGACTGAAACATCTGATGACGACAGTCTTGTTCATGCGAATCCACTGATTTCGTCATTAGATACTGTCCGGCGGCCAAAGCACAAACCTGAAACCGCTGTGTGTGTGACACTGGTGTGTGTGTCTCTCCTCCGCTGTGTGTGTGACACTGTGTGTGCGACGCTGTGTCTCTCCTCCGCTGTGTGTGAGACGCTGTCTCTCTTCTCCTCCGCAGCGTATAAGTGTGTGACGGACGAGCGCGAGCAGCTGGAGCAGATGTTGCCGCTGGTGCTGGGACTGATCCTGGGTCTGATCATCGTCATCACGCTGTCGGTGTATCACTTCCACCTGAAGCTGAGCGCCACACAGCCGCCGCTGCCGCGCGACCGCTCGCTCTACAAGAACATGTGACCGCTCTCTCTCTGCACTCGCCACATCATCAGTGTTTCCTGTCCAGTTAGTGTGTGTGTGTGTGTGTGTGTGTCGTAGGATGTTCTGTGTCGAACGTCATCATCCTGTAACTGCACTCATCGCGTGTCCTTTTACACCTCAGATGTACACGTATAGAGATATTTCAATTGCTTAAAGGATATAAATAAGATACAATAATTATTGATGATCGCATATTACTTTATGATTATAAAATATTTCATGTTTTTCCAAATGAAACAGTAATGAAATAAATGATTTTGTGTCCATGTGGTGAGTGTGTGAGTGTTACTGTGAACCAGCACCGGACGGACGACTTGTGTTTTCAATTTGAGGAGTGTTGAACAAAAGCTTTTAATTTTACATCTGAAAAAGGGAAAATCTCCAGTTTACGCTGTCGGAATTATAAATACGAGTTTCCTACTCTCAGTTTAATGATCACCATTTCCTAATCTGACTTTCCTACTTAGAAATTCCTATCGGGAGTCATAAACGTCCAGCCTGGCGGAGAGAGAGCGATTGGGGCCGTGACTGATATTCTTTATTCGTTTTTCCACAACAGCCGCATCATCTTGTATTGTTAAAGTCGTGCATATTTACATATATGAATAATCGCTGATGCTGCCTTCACATGTAATTGTACATTTCCTACTCCCCAATTTTGAAGTCGCGATAGAAGAACAGCACTCACGGAGGACACCAGATTTGCTCTGGCCCATAAATCATATTAAAGCCAATATTTGATTTTGAATAAAACGTAGATATTCAGCATGTACTTGACCGAAACTCCAGAATCGTCTGCGTTTTCACTGATATAACCATTGGAAGCATTGCATGTTTTATAAACAATGCCTGCAGTCCATGAGATTGGACATTTGTCATCCAATCAAATGCCAGTAAAGCTCTGCATGTAGTAATTATATATAAAAAACTCTACATTGAAGAGAAGCACGGCAGCACTTCAATCCAAACACAGAAGCAAGCAACATTTTCTAAGGTGTATTTACATTTTGTATATATTTTTGCCAGTATTTCATAGTTTGTATGTAAAATAGAAAGATTTAACTTATTAATTAAAGTTAAAAATCGACTGTAGAATTGCACGTTTTAAATCAGGATTTTTTTAAATGTGTCTGTCCATTAGAATGGACAGTAGGTTTGAAAGCCTGTTACTGAAGTCACATTTTCAGTGATGCTGATTGAAATTTCTTTTATAAAAAATATATATATATCACAGTACCGATACATTTTTGAAACTTTTTCATGTGCAGAATATACAGTTCTGAAGTGCTTGAACATAGCTGATGAAAATATCTCAGATGTTGACTTTATGTGGAGTGATGAGGAAGATGGAGATGTAAGAAAAATATCCATATTTAAAACTTTATAAAGTAAAATAACTTCCGGCCAAAAGAACATATGGATTTGACTTAAATCTAAAGCGCAACTTAAATATGAATATTTTAAATATTTTATATTAATATATATTTTTTATGGATAGATGCACTTTTATGATGGACAGATGCACTTTTATGATGGATAGATGCACTTTTATGGACTTCCAAAACAGAAATAACCATTTACAGCCAATATAAAGCTTGAAAGGGCCAGGACATTGTTTAATATAACTGTCATAAATGTCATATACACCAAGGATGGCTGGAGGCCAGGGTGATTAAATCATCAGCTAATTTAAATTTTTGGGTGAACTATGCCTTTAAAGGTATAGTTCAACCACAAATTATATTTGTCATCACTTACTCATCCTCATGTTGTTCCAAACCTGTATGAGTTTCATACCACTATTATGTTGGACACCATCCCGCCTGCAATGGGGTTTCGGGTAGTATGTTTGATAGACATTTTCACTAAAGTTCCTGTCATGATAAAAACTATTTTACTGCACTCAGAGAGGCCCCCGGGGTCCGTGGCACCAAGCGCCGTCCCAAAATTCCACCGTCCGCGAACCCACTATTTTTATAATGTGACTAAGACCAGATCAAAATTTCGACCCGAAAAAAAACGACAGTGGTACCCCTTACGATTTTTTTTCGGGTCAAAATTTTGATTTTCTTGAAACTCTGGATTCTGATAGAGGGCCATGTGACTTAGATCTGAGTGCAAAAATGGAGGCTCTAGACCCTTCCAGAGCTGAGATATTGAGATTTCACGTAGCATTTATGCCATTGTAAATATCTCAATATCTCAGCTCTGTATGCCATTATAAATATCTAAATATCTCAGCTCTGGAAGGGTCTAGAGCCTCCATTTTTGCACTCAGATCTAAGTCCCATGGCCCTCTATCAGAATCCAGAGTTTCAAGAAAATCAAAATTTTGACCTCAAAAAAAAAAAACGACAGTGGTACCCCTTACGTTTTTTTTCGGGTCAAAATTTTGATTTTCTTGAAACTCTGGATTCTGATAGAGGGCCATGTGACTTAGATCTGAGTGCAAAAATGGAGGCTCTAGACCCTTCCAGAGCTTAGATATTGAGATTTCATGTAGCATTTATGCCATTGTAAATATCTCAATAACTCAGCTCTGTATGCCATTATAAATATCTCAATATCTCAGCTCTGGAAGGGTCTAGAGCCTCCATTTTTGCACTCAGATCTAAGTCCCATGGCCCTCTATCAGAATCCAGAGTTTCAAGAAAATCAAAATTTTGACCCGAAAAAAAACGTAAGGGGTACCACTGTCGTTTTTTTTTCGGGTCAAAATTTTGATTTCTTGAAACTCTGGATTCTGATAGAGGGCCATGGGACTTAGATCTGAGTGCAAAAATGGAGGCTCTAGACCCTTCCAGAGCTGAGATATTTAGATATTTATAATGGCATACAGAGCTGAGATATTGAGATATTTACAATGGCATAAATGCTACGTGAAATCTCAATATCTCAGCTCTGGAAGGGACTAGAGCCTCCATTTTGCACTCAGATCTAAGTCCCATGGCCCTCTATCAGAATTCAGAGTTTCAAGAAAATCAAAATTTTGACCCGAAAAAAAAACGTAAGGGGTACCACTGTCGTTTTTTTTTCGGGTCAAAATTTTGATTTTCTTGAAACTCTGGATTCTGATAGAGGGCCATGGGACTTAGATCTGAGTGCAAAAATGGAGGCTCTAGACCCTTCCAGAGCTGAGATATTTAGATATTTATAATGGCATACAGAGCTGAGATATTGAGATATTTACAATGGCATAAATGCTACGTGAGATCTCAATATCTCAGCTCTGGAAGGGTCTAGAGTCTCCAGTTTTGCACTCAGATTAAGTCCCATGGCCCTCTATCAGAATCCAGAGTTTCAAGAAAATCAAAATTTTGACCCGAAAAAAAAAACGACAGTGGTACCCCTTACGTTTTTTTTTTTCGGGTCAAAATTTTGATTTTCTTGAAACTCTGGATTCTGATAGAGGGCCATGGGACTTAGATCTGAGTGCAAAAATGGAGGCTCTAGACCCTTCCAGAGCTGAGATATTTAGATATTTATAATGGCATACAGAGCTGAGATATTGAGATATTTACAATGGCATAAATGCTACGTGAAATCTCAATATCTCAGCTCTGGAAGGTCTAGAGCCTCCATTTTTGCACTCAGATCTAAGTCACATGGCCCTCTATCAGAATCCAGAGTTTCAAGAAAATCAAAATTTTGACCCAAAAAAAACGACAGTGGTACCCCTTACGTTTTTTTTTCGGGTCGAAATTTTGATTTTCTTGAAACTCTGGATTCTGATAGAGGGCCATGGGACTTAGATCTGAGTGCAAAAATGGAGGCTCTAGACCCTTCCAGAGCTGAGATATTTAGATATTTATAATGGCATACAGAGCTGAGATATTGAGATATTTACAATGGCATAAATGCTACGTGAAATCTCAATATCTCAGCTCTGGAAGGGTCTAGAGCCTCCATTTTTGCACTCAGATCTAAGTCCCATGGCCCTCTATCAGAATCCAGAGTTTCAAGAAAATCAAAATTTTGACCCGAAAAAAAACGTAAGGGGTACCACTGTCGTTTTTTTTCGGGTCAAAATTTTGATTTTCTTGAAACTCTGGATTCTGATAGAGGGCCATGGGACTTAGATCTGAGTGCAAAAATGGAGGCTCTAGCACCTTCCAGAGCTGAGATATTGAGATCTCACGTAGCATTTATGCCATTGTAAATATCTCAATATCTCAGCTCTGTATGCCATTATAAAATATCTCAATATCTCAGCTCTGGAAGGGTCTAGAGCCTCCATTTTTGCACTCAGATCTAAGTCCCATGGCCCTCTATCAGAATCCAGAGTTTCAAGAAAATCAAAATTTTGACCTCAAAAAAAAAAACGACAGTGGTACCCCTTACGTTTTTTTTTGGGTCAAAATTTTGATTTTCTTGAAACTCTGGATTCTGATAGAGGGCCATGTGACTTAGATCTGAGTGCAAAAATGGAGGCTCTAGACCCTTCCAGAGCTGAGATATTGAGATTTCACGTAGCATTTATGCCATTGTAAACATCTCAATAACTCAGCTCTGTATGCCATTATAAATATCTAAATATCTCAGCTCTGGAAGGGTCTAGAGCCTCCATTTTTGCACTCAGATCTAAGTCCCATGGCCCTCTATCAGAATCCAGAGTTTCAAGAAAATCAAAATTTTGACCCGAAAAAAAAACGTAAAGGGTACCACTGTCGTTTTTTTTTCGGGTCAAAATTTTGATTTTCTTGAAACTCTGGATTCTGATAGAGGGCCATGGGACTTAGATCTGAGTGCAAAAATGGAGGCTCTAGACCCTTCCAGAGCTGAGATATTGAGATCTCACGTAGCATTTATGCCATTGTAAATATCTCAGCTCTGGAAGGGTCTAGAGCCTCCATTTTTGCACTCAGATCTAAGTCCCATGGCCCTCTATCAGAATCCAGAGTTTCAAGAAAATCAAAATTTCTAACCCGAAAAAAAAAACGACAGTGGTACCCCTTACGTTTTTTTTTTCGGGTCAAAATTTTGATTTTCTTGAAACTCTGGATTCTGATAGAGGGCCATGGGACTTAGATCTGAGTGCAAAAATGGAGGCTCTAGACCCTTCCAGAGCTGAGATATTGAGATTTCACGTAGCATTTATGCCATTGTAAATATCTCAATATCTCAGCTCTGTATGCCATTATAAATATCTAAATATCTCAGCTCTGGAAGGGTCTAGAGCCTCCATTTTTGCACTCAGATCTAAGTCCCATGGCCCTCTATCAGAATCCAGAGTTTCAAAGAAAATCAAAATTTTGACCCGAAAAAAAACGTAAGGGGTACCACTGTCGTTTTTTTTTTTCGGGTCAAAATTTTGATTTTCTTGAAACTCTGGATTCTGATAGAGGGCCATGGGACTTAGATCTGAGTGCAAAAATGGAGGCTCTAGACCCTTCCAGAGCTAAGATATTTAGATATTTATAATGGCATACAGAGCTGAGATATTGAGATATTTACAATGGCATAAATGCTACGTGAAATCTCAATATCTCAGCTCTGGAAGGGTCTAGAGCCTCCATTTTTGCACTCAGATCTAAGTCACATGGCCCTCTATCAGAATCCAGAGTTTCAAGAAAATCAAAATTTTGACCCGAAAAAAAACGTAAGGGGTACCACTGTCGTTTTTTTTTGGGTCAAAATTTTGATTTTCTTGAAACTCTGGATTCTGATAGAGGGCCATGGGACTTAGATCTGAGTGCAAAAATGGAGGCTCTAGACCCTTCCAGAGCTGAGATATTTAGATATTTATAATGGCATAAATGCTACATGAAATCTCAATATCTCAGCTCTGGAAGGGTCTAGAGCCTCCATTTTTGCACTCAGATCTAAGTCCCATGGCCCTCTATCAGAATCCAGAGTTTCAAGAAAATCAAAATTTTGACCCGAAAAAAAAACCGACAGTGGTACCCCTTACGTTTTTTTTTTCGGGTCAAAATTTTGATTTTCTCTGAAACTCTGGATTCTGATAGAGGGCCATGGGACTTAGATCTGAGTGCAAAAATGAGGCTCTAGACCCTTCCAGAGCTGAGATATTTAGATATTTATAATGGCATACAGAGCTGAGATATTGAGATATTTACAATGGCATAAATGCTACGTGAGATCTCAATATCTCAGCTCTGGAAGGGTCTAGAGCCTCCATTTTTGCACTCAGATCTAAGTCCCATGGCCCTCTATCAGAATCCAGAGTTTCAAGAAAATCAAAATTTTGACCCGAAAAAAAAACGTAAGGGGTACCACTGTCGGTTTTTTTTCGGGTCAAAATTTTGATTTTCTTGAAACTCTGGATTCTGATAGAGGGCCATGGGACTTAGATCTGAGTGCAAAAATGGAGGCTCTAGACCCTTCCAGAGCTGAGATATTTAGATATTTATAATGGCATATAGCTGAGATATTGAGATATTTACAATGGCATAAATGCTACGTGAAAATCTCAATATCTCAGCTCTGGAAGGGTCTAGAGCCTCCATTTTTGCACTCAGATCTAAGTCACATGGCCCTCTATCAGAATCCAGAGTTTCAAGAAAATCAAAATTTTGACCCGAAAAAAAAAACGACAGTGGCTCTGTATGCCATTATAAATATTTAAATATCTCAGCTCTGGAAGGGTCTAGAGCCTCCATTTTTGCACTCAGATCTAAGTCCCATGGCCCTCTATCAGAATCCAGAGTTTCAAGAAAATCTAAATTTTTGACCCGAAAAAAAACCGACAGTGGTACCCCTTACGTTTTTTTTTTCTGGGTCAAAATTTTGATTTTCTTGAAACTCTGGAATTCTGATAGAGGGCCATGGGACTTAGATCTGAGTGCAAAATGGAGGGTCTAGACCCTTCCAGAGCTGAGATATTGAGATATTTATAATGGCATACAAGAGCTGAGATATTGAGATATTTACAATGGCATAAATGCTACGTGAAATCTCAATATCTCAGCTCTGGAAGGGTCTAGAGCCTCCATTTTTGCACTCAGATCTAAGTCCCATGGCCCTCTATCAGAAACCCCTTACGTTATTTTTTTCGGGTCAAAATTTTGATTTTCTTGAAACTCTGGATTCTGATAGAGGGCCATGGGACTTAGATCTGAGTGCAAAAATGGAGGCTCTAGACCCTTCCAGAGCTGAGATATTTAGATATTTATAATGGCATACAGAGCTGAGATATTGAGATATTTACAATGGCATAAATGCTACGTGAGATCTCAATATCTCAGCTCTGGAAGGGTCTAGAGTCTCCATTTTTGCACTCAGATCTAAGTCCCATGGCCCTCTATCAGAATCCAGAGTTTCAAGAAAATCAAAATTTTGACCCGAAAAAAAAAACGTAAGGGGTACCACTGTCGTTTTTTTTTCGGGTCAAAATTTTGATTTTCTTGAAACTCTGGATTCTGATAGAGGGCCATGGGACTTAGATCTGAGTGCAAAAAGGAGGCTCTAGACCCTTCCAGAGCTGAGATATTGAGATCTCACGTAGCATTTATGCCATTGTAAATATCTCAATATCTCAGCTCTGTATGCCATTATAAATATCTAAATATCTCAGCTCTGGAAGGGTCTAGAGCCTCCATTTTTGCACTCAGATCTAAGTCCCATGGCCCTCTATCAGAATCCAGAGTTTCAAGAAAATCAAAATTTTGACCTCGAAAAAAAAACGACAGTGGTACCCCTTACGTTTTTTTTTCGGGTCAAAATTTTGATTTTCTTGAAACTCTGGATTCTGATAGAGGGCCATGTGACTTAGATCTGAGTGCAAAAATGGAGGCTCTAGACCCTTCCAGAGCTGAGATATTTAGATATTTATAATGGCATACAGAGCTAGATATTGAGATATTTACAATGGCATAAATGCTACGTGAAATCTCAATATCTCAGCTCTGGAAGGGTCTAGAGCCTCCATTTTTGCACTCAGATCTAAGTCCCATGGCCCTCTATCAGAATCCAGAGTTTCAAGAAAATCAAAATTTTGACCCGAAAAAAAAACCGTAAGGGGTACCACTGTCGTTTTTTTTTCGGGTCAAAATTTTGATTTTCTTGAAACTCTGGATTCTGATAGAGGGCCATGGGACTTAGATCTGAGTGCAAAAATGGAGGCTCTAGACCCTTCCAGAGCTGAGATATTGAGATCTCACGTAGCATTTATGCCATTGTAAATATCTCAATATCTCAGCTCTGTATGCCATTATAAATATCTCAATATCTCAGCTCTGGAAGGGTCTAGAGCCTCCATTTTTGCACTCAGATCTAAGTCCCATGGCCCTCTATCAGAATCCAGAGTTTCAAGAAAATCAAAATTTTGACCCAAAAAAAAAACGACAGTGGTACCCCTTACGTTTTTTTTTCGGGTCAAAATTTTGATTTTCTTGAAACTCTGGATTCTGATAGAGGGCCATGTGACTTAGATCTGAGTGCAAAAATGGAGGCTCTAGACCCTTCCAGAGCTGAGATATTGAGATTTCACGTAGCATTTATGCCATTGTAAATATCTCAATAACTCAGCTCTGTATGCCATTATAAATATCTAAATATCTCAGCTCTGGAAGGGTCTAGAGCCTCCATTTTTGCACTCAGATCTAAGTCCCATGGCCCTCTATCAGAATCCAGAGTTTCAAGAAAATCAAAATTTTGACCCGAAAAAAAAACGTAAGGGGTACCACTGTCGTTTTTTTTCGGGTCAAAATTTTTATTTTCTTGAAACTCTGGATTCTGATAGAGGGCCATGGGACTTAGATCTGAGTGCAAAAATGGAGGCTCTAGACCCTTCCAGAGCTGAGATATTTAGATATTTATAATGGCATACAGAGCTGAGATATTGAGATATTTACAATGGCATAAATGCTACGTGAAATCTCAATATCTCAGCTCTGGAAGGGTCTAGAGCCTCCATTTTTGCACTCAGATCTAAGTCACATGGCCCTCTATCAGAATCCAGAGTTTCAAGAAAATCAAAATTTTGACCCGAAAAAAAACGTAAGGGGTACCACTGTCGTTTTTTTTCTGGGTCAAAATTTTGATTTTCTTGAAACTCTGGATTCTGATAGAGGGCCATGGGACTTAGATCTGAGTGCAAAAATGGAGGCTCTAGACCCTTCCAGAGCTGAGATATTGAGATCTCACGTAGCATTTATGCCATTGTAAATATCTCAATATCTCAGCTCTGTATGCCATTATAAATATCTAAATATCTCAGCTCTGGAAGGGTCTAGAGCCTCCATTTTTTGCACTCAGATCTAAGTCCCATGGCCCTCTATCAGAATCCAGAGTTTCAAGAAAATCAAAATTTTGACCCGAAAAAAAAAACGACAGTGGTACCCCTTACGTTTTTTTTTTTTCGGGTCAAAATTTTGATTTTCTTGAAACTCTGGATTCTGATAGAGGGCCATGGGACTTAGATCTGAGTGCAAAATGGAGGCTCTAGACCCTTCCAGAGCTGAGATATTTAGATATTTATAATGGCATACAGAGCTGAGATATTGAGATATTTACAATGGCATAAATGCTACGTGAGATCTCAATATCTCAGCTCTGGAAGGGTCTAGAGCCTCCATTTTTGCACTCAGATCTAAGTCCCATGGCCCTCTATCAGAATCCAGAGTTTCAAGAAAATCAAAATTTTGACCCGAAAAAAAACGACAGTGGTACCCCTTACGTTTTTTTTTTCGGGTCAAAATTTTGATTTTCTTGAAACTCTGGATTCTGATAGAGGGCCATGTGACTTAGATCTGAGTGCAAAAATGGAGGCTCTAGACCCTTCCAGAGCTGAGATATTTAGATATTTATAATGGCATACAGAGCTGAGATATTGAGATATTTACAATGGCATAAATGCTACGTCAAATCTCAATATCTCAGCTCTGGAAGAGTCTAGAGCCTCCATTTTTGCACTCAGATCTAAGTCACATGGCCCTCTATCAGAATCCAGAGTTTCAAGAAAATCAAAATTTTGACCCGAAAAAAAAAGGAAGGGGTACCACTGTCGTTTTTTTTTCGGGTCAAAATTTTGATTTTCTTGAAACTCTGGATTCTGATAGAGGGCCATGGGACTTAGATCTGAGTGCAAAAATGAGGCTCTAGACCCTTCCAGAGCTGAGATATTGAGATCTCACGTAGCATTTATGCCATTGTAAATATCTCAATATCTCAGCTCTGTATGCCATTATAAATATCTAAATATCTCAGCTCTGGAAGGGTCTAGAGCCTCCATTTTTGCACTCAGATCTAAGTCCCATGGCCCTCTATCAGAATCCAGAGTTTCAAGAAAATCAAAATTTTGACCCGAAAAAAAACGTAAGGGGTACCACTGTCTTTTTTTTTTGGGTCAAAATTTTGATTTTCTTGAAACTCTGGATTCTGATAGAGGGCCATGGGACTTAGATCTGAGTGCAAAAATGGAGGCTCTAGACCCTTCCAGGGCTGAGATATTTAGATATTTATAATGGCATACAGAGCTGAGATATTGAGATATTTACAATGGCATAAATGCTACGTGAAATCTCAATATCTCAGCTCTGGAAGGGTATAGAGCCTCCATTTTTGCACTCAGATCTAAGTCCCATGGCCCTCTATCAGAATCCAGAGTTTCAAGAAAATCAAAATTTTGACCCAAAAAAAAACGACAGTGGTACCCCTTACGTTTTTTTTTTGGGTCAAAATTTTGATTTTCTTGAAACTCTGGATTCTGATAGAGGGCCATGGGACTTAGATCTGAGTGCAAAAATGGAGAGCTCTAGACCCTTCCAGAGCTGAGATATTGAGATTTCACGTAGCATTTATGCCATTGTAAATATCTCAATATCTCAGCTCTGTATGCCATTATAATTATCTAAATATCTCAGCCCTGGAAGGGTCTAGAGCCTCCATTTTTGCACTCAGATCTAAGTCCCATGGCCCTCTATCAGAATCCAGAGTTTCAAGAAAATCAAAATTTTAACCCGAAAAAAAAAAGACAGTGGTACCCCTTACGTTTTTTTTCGGGTCAAAATTTAGATTTTCTTGAAACTCTGGATTCTGATAGAGGGCCATGGGACTTAGATCTGAGTGCAAAAATGGAGGCTCTAGACTCTTCCAGAGCTGAGATATTGAGATTTGACGTAGCATTTATGCCATTGTAAATATCTCAATATCTCAGCTCCTGTATGCCATTATAAATATCTAAATATCTCAGCTCTGGAAGGGTCTAGAGCCTCCATTTTTGCACTCAGATCTAAGTCCCATGGCCCTCTATCAGAATCCAGAGTTTCAAGAAAATCAAAATTTTGACCCGAAAAAAAAACGTAAGGGGTACCACTGTCGTTTTTTTTTCGGGTCAAAATTTTGATTTTCTTGAAACTCTGGATTCTGATAGAGGGCCATAGGACTTAGATCTGAGTGCAAAAATGGAGGCTCTAAACCCTTCCAGAGCTGAGATATTGAGATCTCACGTAGCATTTATGCCATTGTAAATATCTTAATATCTCAGCTCTGTATGCCATTATAAATATCTAAATATCTCAGCTCTGGAAGGGTCTAGAGCCTCCATTTTTGCACTTAGATCTAAGTCCCATGGCCCTCTATCAGAATCCAGAGTTTCAAGAAAATCAAAATTTTGACCCGAAAAAAACGTAAGGGGTACCACTGTCGTTTTTTTTTTGGGTCAAAATTTTGATTTTCTTGAAACTCTGGATTCCTGATAGAGGCCATGTGGACTTAGATCTGAGTGCAAAAATGAAGGCTCTAGACCCTTCCAGAGCTGAGATATTGAGATCTCACGTAGCATTTATGCCATTGTAAATATCTCAATATCTCAGCTCTGTATGCCATTATAAATATCTAAATATCTCAGCTCTGGAAGGGTCTAGAGCCTCCATTTTTGCACTCAGATCTAAGTCCCATGGCCCTCTATCAGAATCCAGAGTTTCAAGAAAATCAAAATTCTGACCCCGAAAAAAAAAAACGACAGTGGTACCCCTTACGTTTTTTTTTTTCGGGTCAAAATTTTGATTTTCTTGAAACTCTGGATTCTGATAGAGGGCCATGGGACTTAGATCTGAGTGCAAAAATGGAGGCTCTAGACCCTTCCAGAGCTGAGATATTTAGATATTTATAATGGCATACAGAGCTGAGATATTGAGATATTTACAATGGCATAAATGCTCACGTAAGATCTCAATATCTCAGCTCTGGAAGGGTCTAGAGCCTCCATTTTTGCACTCAGATCTAAGTCCCATGGCCCTCTATCAGAATCCAGAGTTTCAAGAAAATCAAAATTTTGACCCGAAAAAAAACGACAGTGGTACCCCTTACGTTTTTTTTTTCGGGTCAAAATTGTGATTTTCTTGAAACTCTGGATTCTGATAGAGGGCCATGTGACTTAGATCTGAGTGCAAAAATGAGGCTCTAAGACCTTCCAGAGCTGAGATATTTAGATATTTATAATGGCATACAGAGCTGAGATATTGAGATATTTACAATGGCATAAATGCTACGTGAAATCTCAATATCTCAGCTCTGGAAGAGTCTAGAGCCTCCATTTTTGCACTCAGATCTAAGTCACATGGCCCTCTATCAGAATCCAGAGTTTCAAGAAAATCAAAATTTTGACCCGAAAAAAAAAAGGAAGGGGTACCACTGTCGTTTTTTTTTCGGGTCAAAATTTTGATTTTCTTGAAACTCTGGATTCTGATAGAGGGCCATGGGACTTAGATCTGAGTGCAAAAATGAGGCTCTAGACCCTTCCAGAGCTGAGATATTGAGATCTCACGTAGCATTTATGCCATTGTAAATATCTCAATATCTCAGCTCTGTATGCCATTATAAATATCTAAATATCTCAGCTCTGGAAGGGTCTAGAGCCTCCATTTTTGCACTCAGATCTAAGTCCCATGGCCCTCTATCAGGAATCCAGAGTTTCAAGAAAATCAAAATTTTGACCCGAAAAAAAAAAACGTAAGGGGTACCACTGTCGTTTTTTTTTTTTTTGGGTCAAAATTTTGATTTTCTCTGAAACTCTGGATTCTGATAGAGGGCCATGGGACTTATATCTGAGTGCAAAAAAGGAGGCTCTAGACCCTTCCAGAGCTGAGATATTGAGATCTCACGTAGCATTTATGCCATTGTAAATATCTCAATATCTCAGCTCTGTATGCCATTATAAATATCTAAATATCTCAGCTCTGGAAGGGTCTAGAGCCTCCATTTTTGCACTCAGATCTAAGTCCCATGGCCCTCTATCAGAATCCAGAGTTTCAAGAAAATCAAAATTTTGACCCGACAAAAAAAACGTAAGGGGACCACTTCGTCTTTTTTTCGGGTCAAAATTTTGATTTTCTTGAAACTCTGGATTCTAATAGAGGGCCATGGGACTTAGATCTGAGTGCAAAAATGGAGGCTCTAGACCCTTCCAGAGCTGAGATATTTAGATATTTATAATGGCATACAGAGCTGAGATATTGAGATATTTACAATGGCATAAAATGCTCACGTGAATCTCAATATCTCAGCTCTGGAAGGGTCTAGAGCCTCCATTTTTGCACTCAGATCTAAGTCCCATGGCCCTCTATCAGAATCCAGAGTTTCAAGAAAATCAAAATTTTGACCCGAAAAAAAAACGTCAAGGGGTACCACTGTCGTTTTTTTTTTCGGGTCAAAATTTTGATTTTCTTGAAACTCTGGATTCTGATAGAGGGCCATGGGACTTATATCTGAGTGCAAAAATGGAGGCTCTAGACCCTTCGCAGAGCTGAGATATTGAGATCTCACGTAGCATTTATGCCATTGTAAATATCTCAATATCTCAGCTCTGTATGCCATTATAAATATCTAAATATCTCAGCTCTGGAAGGGTCTAGAGCCTCCATTTTTGCACTCAGATCTAAGTCCCATGGCCCTCTATCAGAATCCAGAGTTTCAAGAAAATCAAAATTTTGACCCGAAAAAAAAACGTAAGGGGACCACTGTCGTTTTTTTTTCGGGTCAAAATTTTGATTTTCTTGAAACTCTGGATTCTGATAGAGGGCCATGGGACTTAGATCTGAGTGCAAAATGGAGGCTCTAGACCCTTCCAGAGCTGAGATATTTAGATATTTATAATGGCATACAGAGCTGAGATATTGAGATATTTACAATGGCATAAATGCTACGTGAAATCTCAATATATCAGCTCTGGAAGGGTCTAGAGCCTCCATTTTTGCACTCAGATCTAAGTCCCATGGCCCTCTATCAGAATCCAGAGTTTCAAGAAAATCAAAATTTTGACCCGAAAAAAAACGACAGTGGTACCCCTTACGTTTTTTTTTCGGGTCAAAATTTTGATTTTCTTGAAACTCTGGATTCTGATAGAGGGCCATGTGACTTAGATCTGAGTGCAAAAATGGAGGCTCTTAGACCCTTCAGAGCTGAGATATTGAGATCTCACGTAGCATTTATGCCATTGTAAATATCTCAATATCTCAGCTCTGTATGCCATTATAAATATCTAAATATCTCAGCCCTGGAAGGGTCTAGAGCCTCCATTTTGCACTCAGATCTAAGTCCCATGGCCCTCTATCAGAATCCAGAGTTTCAAGAAAATCAAAATTTTAACCTCGAAAAAAAAAACGACAGTGGTACCCCTTACGTTTTTTTTTCGGGTTCAAAATTTTGATTTTCTTGAAACTCTGGATTCTGATAGAGGGCCATGGGACTTAGATCTGAGTGCAAAATGGAGGCTCTAGACTCTTCCAGAGCTGAGATATTGAGATTTGAAGCAATACGTAACTGAACGAAG
>JAQIUQ010003537.1:0-167500 GCA_030378365.1 Hybognathus amarus
TTTGATTTATGGCATTTTGTACAATGAAATAACCTGTCTCCTTATAAAGTAAGGCTATTATACTAAACATAATATTTTTTCAAAATGCTGTGTTAATATGTACCCAATTAAGGTGAATTAAAATGCAGCCTTATTAATGAGCAAAATGTTCGGATGTTAAGCGCACTATTTACGCGTGGCTGGGAGCAGGTGTAGATTTCTTTCGTACCAACTAACATTTGGAAAATACGAAGATTTTAATGAATCCGAAAATTTACGCCAGAACCACTTTACACACGATTTTACACAAAAATTCGTTTTGCTCGTGTTTCGTGAATGAGACCCATTGCGTGTGTGTGTGTATGAGTGAGAAAGAGACAGTGTGTCATTTAAAAAAAAAAAATTATCATAGAGAATGTTAAAATACTATTATCAGCTTACGAGGGAAATGGAGGCGGAGTTAGTGGTGCTTCGGAGGCTGAGTGCTGGAGATGATTCGGGAGAGGTCCTAAAGGCTGATTTATACTTCTGCGTCGGACCTACGCCAGAGCCTCCGCGCAATAGACTACGCGTTGGTTTTCATTTATACTTCTGTGTCGTTATCCGCGTTGATGTGCAATTACACATGACAGAGGGAGCATGTGAAAGCCGTGGAGCGGTTCTAGCAGACCAATCACAGCGCTTGCGGTACGCACAGAATTGACGCGTTGTTGCATTTTTGGAGAGGTGCACGTCAGGGTACGCTGAAGGGCGCTACACACAGCCTATGGCGTAGCTACGTTGTGAGTTCGACGCAGAAGTATAAATTGGGCTTAAAGGGTTAGTTCACCCAAAAACGAAAATAAAGTCATTAATTACTCACCCACATGCTGTACCAACCCCGTAAGACCTTTGTTCATCTTCGGAACACAAATGAAGATATTTTTTATAAAATTTTAGAGATGGATCACTGCTACATAGGCTACCTGAGGGATCGAAACTTGACGGCCCAGAAAGTCATTGAAGAAAATGTTTAAATATTAAAGTTTATCAAGCGACATTTCATTTGTGTTCCGAAGACGAACGAAGGTCTTACAGGGTTGGTACAGCATGGGGGTGAGTAATTAATGACTTAATTTTCATTTTTGGGTTTTAAAGCCTTGTTTATTCTCGTACGCGTCCATACGAGCGTGGCAAAAGTGACAAGTTCGGTGCGTGAGACCAGCAAGACCTCGTTTCGGGATGGCTGTGTGCACAGCTTTTTTGTAACAGCACGCGCGGCACCACATCCACATGAAAGACTTCAAGCCGAATCTGTCCGAGCTTGTACGTCCTACACAATCAGAGATAAAAATACGGGATATTTTACGAGAAAATACTAAAACGGGAAGACAGCGGGAAAAGAGCTAAAATCCGTGAGAAACAGGAGGGTTGACAGATATGCTGCATGTGTGTTTGTGCTGGATAAAAGTGTCTGCTAAATGATAAAATGTAAATGTGACTCAAAAATGATGCAAAAGTTCAGTCATATTTAAAGTGCCCCTGTTATGCTATTTTAAACATTCCTAATTTTGTTTTCGATGTCTCCTACAATAGATTTACATGAATCCATGGTCAAAAACACTTGATTTTTCTCATAATATACATTGCATCGTCACCTCTTTTCTCACAGTGACTGAAGTCTCCTTTCCAACTCCTTTCCAAGAGCTTCCTCTGCTTGGATGGCCCAGTCTGTTGTGATTGGTCTACTCTGCTCTGATTGGTCAGATGGCTCAGTCTGTTGTGATAGGTCTACCTAGCCTGGCAAACCAGACCTATCAAGATGTTAGGTCTGGGAACTCACAATTGGCATACCTCAATCCGGGGGCGGGATAAAAGGTTGTCTTTCAATATCCCTCTGCACTCCATAGGATAGCGCTAACCAACCAGAGCGATGATGGCTGTGGCTGAGTGAGTCCCATGCGTTTCCCCATGGTTTTCGCTCCAGCAGAGCAAGTTGATATATTAAACTTTTGCCGTATACGGTCGTCAAAACTCTGAACACATCTTCTTTTTTAAGAATGACTTAAGTTACGTTCTTAACTCCAAGTCATCCGAGTCGCGGCCAAAGCCGAATGGAAAGACCGCTGTTCGCCAGCTTCGTCTTGTTTGTTTTAAAGTAGCAGGGAAATCACCTATGGAAATACTCTATGGAAATAACTCTGCCGTCATTGTGTTAAGCCCGCCCACCAACTCTATACACAATGTGATTGGCCAGACCAGAGTTTGGATTTTCCACTTCGAAAGTCAACGGAGAGTTGCTAGACCACACTTTGCAGCAAAATAATTTTTGCTGCCGCTACAGTACGTGTTAGATTTCTAGGCTAAGGTCTACCGCTTTCAGCACGGAAATTAAACCCTAATTAGCATATCTGAATCTCAGCTCCCGGAGTTTCCTCAGCACTTCATTCATACACAGTGAAACAGTTAACAATGGCACCAGTTTAACCATATATCAATTCCAGTGCAAATCCTTAAAGTGGATTTGCAGCGCTGAGAAACAGTATCTTCTTGACATCGTCAACAACACAAACCAAACTCTTCCAGGCCTCAGCTACAACTGTGTTTCAAAATAGATGTTGTTTACGGACAGCCAATGAAAACCATAAGCTGGCATTATGCAAATTTGTAGCAAACCTACATAGATATGTTATGCAAGCGACTTTGATTCGAGTAGTTCAGAAAAAGATAAAGATACATTATATTTATCTTTAAACTCTATCTACTCTATCTTTGCAGACATTTTACATTAACAAACAGCTTTATTACACACTACATGAAAAGTATATTAGGGGCACTTTAATAGCCAAACTTTAAAACCTTATGCATATAGTGATGACGGCTTTGTCGTCTAAAGCGTCACTTGCCTTCCACTGCAAAAATGTCACACACGCTTGTGAACAATGACATGGACTTGCCAAAATGTGTCAAAATAGCAGAGAACAGTGTTTCACTGTCATAGGGAGGTGTGGGTCATGTAATGTCATCTAGAATTAACCAAACACTTCGGTTTAACCTTTGACCATTGAGGCCTAGGCGTAACTTGTTCTGTGTTTAAATTTCAGCTCACAAGCCCTTTGAGTTTACAAGCATTGTCAAAATGAGTCAAAATGATTAGTAGTCTCTGAGTAATCGCTAACCCTGCAAATCCACTGTTTTATATAACGTGGTTTGTGGTGAGGGCAGCTGAGCAGTACGACTGAGAAACACAAAAAAGCTTTAGGTATGCTGTGTCAGCACTATCTTTGCTATGACACATTCGCCCAGAAGGCAAAACCTCTTTCCCTGCTTAAGTAGACAGATAATATTACCATATTAAGTGGACTAATATTTTCCCTAGTGGTTTAAAAGGCATAAAATAAAGCATAAATAAATTGTTTTTGAAATGATCAGTTAAAAGAGCTCATTTTCATGTCACATACCTTATGCAAATTGCCCTTGGAGTCACCCAAGAACACAATAGTGTGCCCCTCCTTTTACACTAACTGGCGACAGCCGTGGGACGGGCGGATGGGCTGTCCAATACGGCTTCGGCTACTACCGGCTCCCGGCTGGCCATTGGGCTCGGGGTGTGGTCCGAGCCACAGGGATAAGCGTTCAGGGTGTTCTGCAGGACACAATAACAAGTTTTCATGACTTTGGTTTTGGCAAAACCGTTGTGCCATAATCCAGTTTCATGTTGTGTAATAATAAACTCAGCAAATCTCAGGGTTTTTTTGTACCGTAAGGGTTTAGTTCTTAGACAATTGCCTCAAGGCTGTCAAATCCTCTTAGTTCAGAAAGCCAGATTAGATGAAGATTATCTTGGTCTCACACTAGGATGGCAAGACTGCTCCTTTCTTTGAGACTAATGCTATCAAATCTGCTCCAGCAGTCTTTGATAAAATCTAGCCTGAATATCATGCCATGTTCCCTCTTTATTATAAGTGAACTGTGATTCTGTTTGTGTACAAGATTAAAGAACATATGGGGATCAGGAAAATGTTTTTGAATGTTTGAGGATTTGCAAAAAAACAAAGAATCATGTATTTGGGTGGTGGTGTTTGTATCTGGATCAGTAACATCATACTTAAAATGATGAAACGTGTTATTTTTTCACCTATATAACTTACTTTTTTTCTGTGCAACATACAATAAAAGACTTTGAAGAATGTTACAGCTGCTCTTTTCAAGTCAATGAAACTTGATGGGGACCAGTGTCTGTTAAGCTCCATAAACTGACAAAAAAGCACCATAAAGTTTTCCAAAAGCTAGCAGAATAACAAAATATATATTGTGCAGCTTCAAGAATATGGCCAATAAGATCCAATCTATGGTACATTGGTCACTGGTTTATCCAAAACCTAACCCTTTAATTAGGACATCAATTTTTGGTCATTTTTTGGAGAATGAAAGCATCCATCCCCATTCACTTTCATTGTATGGAAAAGAGCAGCATGACCATTCTACCAAGTAACTCTGTTAGTGTTTTAAAGAGGAAGGTAAAGGCCAGGGTATACTTAATTTTCTACGTACCACTCCTGTTGAGTGTGCAACCCTTTTAAAGTATAGTGCTTTTGGCTATGAGCACGGAAAGACGTGATTTTAAGACATGACTTTGTTTTAAGCCCTCATGTCACTCGCGAATAGGCTGTCGAACGATTAATCGCGATTAATCGCATCCAAAATAAAAGTTTGTGTTTACATAATATATGTGGGTGCATTGTGAATAATTATTTTGTATATAAATACACACACACGCATGTATATTTAAGAAAAAAAATATTATTTATATAAAATATATCTATATACAGTATATACATTAAAATATTTCTTAAATATATACAAGCATGTGTGTGTATCTATAAAATAATTATACACAGTGCACCCACATATATTATGTAAACACAAACTTTTATTTTGGATGTGATTAATCGCGATTAATGATTTAACAGCCCTATCGACGAAGCACAAAAATTGGGCTGCATATGGACACTGAAAAAGTATAGCCAAAGCCAAAGCATACTTTAGGCCTAAGTCACACAGGTTTATAACAACATGAGGCTGAATAAATTATTAAAGAATTTATATTTTTATGTAACCATCCTTTTAACAGCCAGTTCTCTTCTTTCTAGAAGTCTTCTAGCCTAAACTCTCTTCTAGCAGACATCATTAGTAGTTTAAGCTTGTAGGGTTTACTGATCCGAATAACCCTGTTCAGAGTAAGCAGGCCGGGTTCTGCGTGCTGAATAGCCACATACATGGATGTCATGAAGAGGTTGTTTGCCTGTGAGACCCACATCTTTGATTTGTCTAAAGATCTTGTTAGCGAGCTCATGCTAGGTAGGCCTGTCTTATGCTCATCAAAGAGTAAATCATAATTCACTCAGATCATGGCAGGCAGAATAGTATGAGCTAAAGCAATTTGCCTGAGAATTAATGAGGAGCAATGCTTCTAAATTAGGATAAATGTTAGTTTGAACACACCGTTCAAGAGGAAAATGAATGCGACCCAGTTCCCTGAGAGATACATTGTGGGCATCCTTTTCCCATTTTTTGCCATGCTCTTTCAATCAAAGTTAAACTACTATGATGATTACTTGGAAACGGTTGCCCTCAAAACCTATTTATATGGTTAATTTATATGTATAATGTTTCAATGCGAAGTGCATCTGTCAAATGTTCCTGTAAAACAATCACTGTAAGACTGTATCAAAACCAAATGTGATGAATCAAATACATTTAGCATCAATTACATTTTCTGGCTTCTTTAAAGTAACACCAGGTAACTTTTCAACCTTCATAATATATTTCCAAGTCTCTTGTGATGGTACATCGACTTACAATAGGTTGAGTGACACGTCTGCCATAGCCTGACGGGGTCTGTAGCGTTTTTAATCGTACTTTTAAACTTCGGGTTTCGGGTAGTAACCCGGCGAACAAAGAGAACTACAAAATTCGACTGCTTGACGGCATATACGTCACTTCCACCACCACCCCACTTCCTTAAAATCGGACGTGCGAGCCAAATGTTATAGTCATGGCCGAAGCAGCACAGAAAAACAAGAAAGCAAAGGTTTTATCGGACGAAAGCAAAAAGAGAAGAGTGATCGCGTTAAAGGCAGAACGAGGATCAACATTTGGGCCAACGTTTTCTGGCGTGAGCTGAAGGAGGAGGACGGGGGCGAACCGATGCGTACTTGGCTGTCATGCTTTTGGACTAGTAAGTACGTTATATTGCTTGCATACTATCTCTTTGTTTTTGTTTTTTTTGTCTGCCTTACTATGTTACGGAAGCTATCTTATCCTCCGTTTATCTTCAAAATAAAGTTAACTGGTGTTTTAACTTCTAAACGGCGTGTACAAGTTTGGTAGGGGCTACATTCTTGCAAGGAAATATATAAGATGTACAAAATCATATTTTAGGATACCTAACATGTCTGTGATATTCGTTTATTTTTCTTGCCTCAAGCTGTAATGCAAATCGATTTGTAAAATTAGCAGATTCATTATGGTAGCTTGATATTATAATATATGGTTATTATCTACCACTCAAACATTGCATTGAAGTATCATATAGATTCAGTAAAACGGTAACCAATAGACTAGGCTACTATAATTACGCTGGCTTGAAAACGGTGAGTGTCGCGATCATTTGTCGTTAGAAAAAAATAAAACCCATTAAATTATATTCATATGACATGCTGAAATATATGCCACTGTTCCTGGGATGAAGACATTTCACATGCGACGCAAGCAGAACAGCTGCATGTGACCTCCTCCTACAGTCTTCAAGGGGGCCATGCAAACCGTATTACTAGTGTGGAATTATTCTACAATATTCACCAATGACAGTAAAATAGACCATCCTAAGTCAATTTACTGCAGTAATTCCTCTCTTAAACCAGTAGAAAATGCATTGAACACCTGACTATGCATAAAAAAAATTAAAAAAAAACCGAACCGAACCGAAAAACCGTTATGATTTTGAAAAAAACCGCTGATATCAATTTTTGGTCTAAACCGCCCAGCACTACTATCAAGGTTGTCAACAAATACGCGTGCATGTAGGATAGGGTTGCAAAGGGGCTGAATATTTCTCGGTAAATTTCCAGAAACTTCCCAAAAATCCTGGAAAGATTCAGAAAAATCCTGGAAAGTTTCCGAAAATCCTGGAAAGTTTCTGGAAACTTTGCAACCCTAATGTAGGATGACGGAGTTTACGAGAGCAGTAGAGGACAATACTGTTTCCCAACTGTAGGGGACCCCGAGAGCAAAAGTTACCTGGTGTTACTTTAAGCCTTTTTTAAACCCTCTTATTTAATCCCAGCAGGTCAAGGCTACTTTTAACACTGTGTCATGTAGCGCTTAGGGTGCTTACATCACATTGCAAAGCCATAAGTATACAGTCTGAAAAAAACGTGAGTGTGATATACTGAAAACACACTTTTGTGATATACGTAAAACACTCTCACCAGTCCTCCATACACCACCAGAGAAGTCTTATACTGTATTTTATATAGAAAATAAATTGGGTACATTTTCCTTTTTCACTATAGTACTGTGTCATGCATAATTAAACTACAGTTTAAGTGTATACTTGAAACTCTTTACTCACTGTGGGTAGATTGGCACAGTTGGATTTAACGTCGTACTCGATGTATGCCACCTTACTGCCGTCTTTATCCCCATACTGCGTGTAGCACAGGTCCCGTGTAGCATCAATAGCGCTGTCCACTTCATCCAGAGAGTACACGCACAATGCGGACTCCTCACTGGGTCCATTAGCGGCACTAACAGCTGTCGAAAAAACTCCCATCAAAACTTGCGAGTTCCAGATTCCTCACCACCCACCTGTGCCCCCTGGAGGAAATTGTAATTCCTTCTTGGCGAGCCTGAGCGACACATTAGCGGTACCTCAGACGTAAGAGTAATAGCGCCTGATCGTCCAGACAGACCCGTGCCACATACGTACGAAATTCCCGTGAGGGAGCTTTCAGGTCGCGCCTATAGAACAAAAAAGTAGACGTGGTTGCGTCGGGGCAAAGGTTGCGAAAAATTGCTGATCGTACTCCGAGAGGCGTCCGGCAACAGCGAGCTTGGCAGTTTCTCTCGTAGGAAAACACTGGCTCTGCCAAAAGTTGGCGAGTGGAGACCGCGGGTGACGCGCTGGTGTAGCCTCGAGCCACATACAGGACGGGATCCTTGTCTTGCGGCCGCACCACGAGCCCGACCGTTGACGCCGTCAGGGTCGTTAGCCGCCACATACTGTGTATCAGACAGGTCTCTCGGCAGAGAAGAGGACTTGGTTCACATGGTCTAGGCTGCGTTTCTGGCAGGTGCCCTGGTGTACGCTGCCACAGGTGATGAGCTGGAGGGAGTACGGATCCACCAATCAGGAGCTTGTTGTGATTGCCTAACGAGCCCAGCCTGAGGGCAGTTCTCCAGGGTTACCGGAGGCAGACAGTCCTTGCTGTCTCTCACTGGGCCGGTCTCTCTCATCCAGTTCAAGCCGGAGCCCGTCGAAGCCCAGCCAGCTGGAACAGATGGTCCCGAGCCCCACGTAAACCGTTCCTATGCTGGGGTCAGGGTGCAATGCCAGGTGCTGGAAGACTGTGCTGTTGGAGGAGAAGCGAGGGTAACTGCTGTGGACCCCCAGGAACACCCAGGATGAGGGACTGAAGCAGGGTCAAGATGAGGGCCATCCCACACTGCACTGCAAACACACTGATGACATGAGGCCATATTACAGCATTGCCAAACATAGTACAAGTTCCAATGGGACTGTCGCTTTGAAATGAATATTAATAGAAAAATTAAAGTACCTAATAATAAAGTACCGTGGTGGTACCATGGTACAGTTATGGTACATATAATACACAAACAAACAGTATATACTGTATAATTGCAATGTCCCATGAGCATGGTATTACCATGTTAAAGGAGAACTCCGACGCAAAATGAACCTTTGGTCTAATAACACATTGGTACCTAGTCGACCGTTCTCTGAGATTTGTTTTCATGATAATCAAATGTAAAGAATTTTATCTCTAGAAACTGTTTCAGCGTATAAGCTTGTATATGGGGGCATATAATACAGTAAAGAGAAATCGCTAGTTAATGCCACTAACAAGGCTCAAAATAGCCCCACAATAACACAGTAACATAATGAGGGTCCATAAATACAAGCCGAAGCATTGAGAACTTTGTAAGTGTACGGACCGTTTAATAAGAAGATACTTTATAAAGACAGTTCACTTTGTGTATACAGACAGAAGCCATCTTTGGAAAACAGTCTCGACAAGTCGAACCACGAACAATGTGCCAAGTGAGCTGAACTGTATGAAGTTCAGTGAACTTCTGAACTGTATGAACGCCGTTCGTGGTTCGACTAGTCAAGACTGTTTTATTTTCCAAGATGGCTCCTTCCTGCATACACAAAGTGCACTGTCTTTATAAAGTATCTTCTTATTAAACAGTCTGTACACTTACAAAGTTCTCAATGCTTCCAGGATTTGCATGTAGGCACCCTCATTATGTTAGTGTTAATGTGGGATATTTTGAGCCTTTGTTAGTGGTATTAACTAGCGATTTCTTTTACTTATTATATGCCCCATACACTAGCGTTATCCGTTAAACAGTTTTCAGAGATAAAACTCTTTACATTCGATTATCATGAAACAAATCTAATAGAATGGTCGAACTAGGTACCAATGTGTAGTTAGACCAAAGATTCATTTTGCACCAAAGTTCTCCTTTTCAAATGTACAAAAAATTACAGTATTTTTGTTTTGTTTTGTGGACATACCATGTCATAATAACCATTCATATTTAAAATCAATTTAAAAAGGGATTTAAAAGAAAAATCCATGGTTACTATGATCCATTTCCGTTTTGTTAAACATACGTTTTGTTATGCTTTTTAACAAGATATCATTGTAAAATAACCATGTTCATACACGTTTTAACATTTTAAATAAATAAATAAATAAGTACCATGTTTTTTATTTTAAATAAATATTACCATGCTACATGTACAAAAAAAGCATTACCCATGATATATGTTTCCTGTGTCTTTAAGTGCATACATACATTGTAAAGGTACAAAAAAGTATTACCAAGCTATATGAGAACAAAAAAGTGTAAATGTGTTAACATATGATTGATGTGGTCAAACACCAATGAATTAGGATTAATTAAGACAACATTCGTCAGACAAGGCCTGTTAAAACAACTATATTTAAGTATGATGGGAAAAAACCAGACATACCATTTGTCAGACATATAATGTTCGAGAGGCTGCAGTCCTCTTGGTTATCCAGTGGCATAGCACATGCCTGTGGACACCGTCTGTGAGGGTAGAAAAACATGCCGATTAGCTCTTACACAGACCGCATTGAGCAATCTGAAGAGAGAAGGCTTAATGCCACTGTGGCTCATGGGAGACACAGCTGTTGAGCTTGAGCAATGCTTCCCTGACAGGAAATTGGATCATATGGGCCCTAAGTCACCATCGATGCCCTAATGCATTACGCTGCAGTAGTAGATTGGCAGAGATCTTGTACTCTGAGGAGGCAAACTGTCGATGATGTTTTATATGAATTAGATGTGATTAATAAGAGGCCATTATAGGGTAGGAGTCTCAGATTTCTTGAGGCAATTCAAGCCGACCTGAAACAATCAATAAGATAAAGGTGAAATAATGTGATTTGATGACTTGTGTTATCGTTCAGCATCACCCCATTCACCATTTCCCAAAGTGGAGCAACCTTTCTTTCATTACCCACATTTACTTATATCAGTTTAAATGCACTGTAGAGACACTTACACTGCAGTTTCTCTATTAAAAGTCTAAAAGATAAAGGGAGGAAAGGGAATCAAATAATTAAACAATTTTAAAGATTATTGTCCCTTACACCACGGGCTGTTTAAATACTCGATTCTGATTGGCGGGAAAGTGTGCAGTTAGTTCCAGTCACTTTGATTCCAGTTCGAAATTAATCCACTACTTGGTACAACATTGGTAACCATAGTAACACAGTTGCAATTGCATGGTTCCATTAACGATTCTTTTGAATTTAAGGAAGAAGTATTTGGAAAGCAGAAATGCTTTGATCATTTCAATAATAAATGTAAAACAACAAAGAACAAAACATGAGGTCACAATTGTTTTTATCAAAACTCATAATGCATATCTTTAACTACACCTTGTCATATGAACAACCAGTAAGTAACTAAACTAATTAAACAATTTCATAAGATTTTCATAAGGGGTGTGGTGATGGCGCAGTGGATAAGACACGTGCCTTCGGTGTGAGACCCTGGTTCGAATCCACTGTGAAACACCAATGTGTCCCTGAGCAAGACACTTAACCCCTAGTTGCTCCAGAGGCATGCGACCTCTGACATATACAGCAATTGTAAGTTGCTTTGGATAAAAGCGTCAGCTAAATGAATAAATGTAAATGTAAATTCCAATATAAAACAGTAAGAGTTTTTTGGCTCATGGAGTTGGGAAAGTTGCAGAGTTGCGGTTCAGGGAATGATTCTGCTCCAACAGATTCATAAAGTTTGTGATTCATGAAAAAAGTTGCAGCTCATTAGAATCATTGGGCAAGTCTGATTCCAGAGCCAAAGTCTCTTACGGGCAGGCTTTTTTTATTGATTATGCTGTATGTTTTCAATTCACCAAAAAGAATTGTCTCATAAGAGTTATTAGCTCAAGAATCAACACCAGTGGTCATGCTGTATGTTTTTGATTCACAAAAAAGAGTCGGCTCATAAGAGTCATTAGCTCAAGAATCAACACCACTGGTCACGCTGTATGTTTTTGATTCACCAAAAAGAATCAACTCATAAGAGTCATTAGCTACAAGAATCAACACCACTGGTCACGCTGTATGTTTTTGATTCACCAAAAAGAATCGGCTCATAAGAGTCATTAGCTCAAGAATCAACACCACTGGTCACGCTGTATGTTTTTAATTCACCAAAAAGAATCAACTCATAAGAGTCATTAGCTCAAGAATCAACACCACTGGTCATGCTGTATGTTTTTAATTCACCAAAAAGAATCAACTCATAAGAGTCATTAGCTCAAGAATCAACACCACTGGTCAGGCTGTATGTTTTTGATTCACCAAAAAATAAGGGCTCATAAGAGAATAAGAAAAGAGAAGTATTCAGCTGATCATATGATTTCAAATAGCAACCATATGAGAGAAGACCACCATTATGTAGTATAAGACAGTTTTCTAGGCTAGTCATCTTATATAAAAGTACATCATTTTGGACTCACAATATGTCATTTAAATTAAAGAGCATAATAGTAAGAAGTACTGTTTATTTCTTTGTGTAAACCTAAGTACCAAAACAGTCTGAAGATGAGGTGACTGCTACAACCAAACATTTATAAATGTTGGTAACTAACCAATGGCTTTTTAGCAACAGCATGCTAAAGCTAACCAAGCGAGTGCCTCTGCCAAGCCAAAAAATAAGACAATTACGTCCAATTAATTCACTGAATTTCACCCACGTTACAAGAGAATGAGTTGACCCCAATATAGTTACTTACTATTAACCAAACCAAACAATTAAAAGTGCCCCAAGCTGACCTATTACCAGATTTTGGAGGTGTGTTCCAAGAGGTCCTTAGAAACCCCCTCAACTTTAGATTGTACCCTGAAAAGCAGCACAAACAAAAGGTCTCAAATAGAGCTCAACCTCCACAGTTAGCGAACAGCGAACCAAATAATAGAGGCTCGTTAGGCCGACTGCTTTTAAATCTTCACTAGAATAGACATGCAGGTGGTGTTGATTTAACACCAATGACAGTTAAGGCCGACACAATGCAGAATCTCCTCTTCACAGACCAGTCATAGAAAAAGAGGGGGGAAGGAGGAAGCGAGAGAGAGAGCGAGAGAGAGAGAGCAAGGATTCCACACAAGAATGACAAGCACTTCACCCTGTATTAAAGGATAAAACTCTGAGCAGGCCCCTCCGAATCGTCCCTGGGCTGAAGGGAGTGTATTGTTTGGAAGCGTTCCCAGGGGCATAGATAGATGCCGGGACCGGCAGGGCAACGTCAGGCTCGTGAGGCATGCCTCACACAGCAGCACCGAGAGGAGACTGACCCCTCTGTCTCTCTGGGAGGGGTTGGCAGTGACCCCACATTTTTATGGGCCCTAACAGAATGTTACGCTGTCACGCCTCATTGGGCATGACAATGAACATGAAAAGTTGCCACTCTGGATGATTAAGAAAGCTATTTATCCATCTCGTGGGACAATGCGGCCATTCAGCACGTAGAAAGAGGACTGAAACATAATTCACAGCGTATGAGACGTCTTTTCAGATATCAAACCGATGTCGTTAGTCTCTCTGCTAAAGAAGATTTGTCTGTAAAATATGGTGAATGGGTGTTGCGAACAATCCCCGGCTGTATTTCGGATTTTTCCAAGAAGGCGTGAGAATTGAAAGAGAAATGAGGGAGAGTGAGAGGGTGAAACAGTAGCATGCTCATGAGAGAGAGTGTTATTAATAGAGCTCTTGAACATAGAGGGGCATCGCAGCATACCCTGCATTCCAGACACTATTGTTGACCTTTCCATAGTCCTTCTTGCGTAGCCGGACTTTTTACTATCAGGACAATGTCTGTCCAACTTTGCAGCTTATACTAGCCAAGAACTGCCCACCTAGACAAGGAAAGCGCATCTGATCTAAAATTATCAACCATATTGTCTTATGATTAAAGTGCCGTTTAGAAGGCTGACAGTTCAGCGTGGGAAAAACGTATTCAATTAAGTGCACAGCAGTGTCCATCAATGTTTGCAGAGATCATTGCCCCCTAGCAGAGAACTATTAGAATTTCTAAACAATTGTTACGTAACAAAGCCGTGTTTACTGAAATCATGTGACTTTGGCAGTTTGATAACACTGGTTTGAAAGAAATGATGATTCGCAAATAATAATAATAATTCATTACATTTATATAGCGCTTTTCTGGACACTCAAAGCGCTTCACATAGAGGGGGAAATCTCCTCAACCACCACCAATGTGCAGCATCCACCTGGATGATGCGACGGCAGCCATATTGCGCCAGAACGCTCACCACACACCAGCTTACTGGTGGAGAGGAGACAGAGTGATGAAGCCAATTGGTGAATATATGGGGATGATTAGGAGGCCATGATGGACAGAGGCCACTGGGCAAATTTGGCCAGGATGCCGGGGTTACACCCCTACTCTTTCGAAAGACATCCTGGGATTTTTAATGACCACAGAGAGTCAGGACCTCGGTTTAACGTCTCAGCCCGAAGGACGGTGCTCTTTTGACAGCATAGTGTCCCCGTCACTATACTGGGGCGTTAGGACCCACACAGACCACAGGGTGAGCACCCCCTGCTGGCCTCACTAACACCTCTTCCAGCAGCAACCTGGTTTTCTCAGAAGGTCTCCCATCCAGGTACTAACCAGGCTCAGCCCTGCTTAGCTTTAGAGGGACAACCAGTCTTGGGCTACAGGGTGATATGGCTGCTGAGGTTTCAAAGTTTCACAAAGCGTGGTTCGTGTTTGAGCTTACACAAGAACCAATGAGGTTCATTCTCATGTTACGGAGGACGTTTGATCTTCAGCAAGAACCAATGAGGTTCATTCTCATGTTACGCAGCACGTTTGAGCTTTTGCAAGAACCAATGAGGTTCATTCTCGTGTTACGCAGCACGGTTGAGCTTCTGCAAGAACCAATGAGATTCATTCTTGTGTTACGCAGCACGGTTGAGCTTCTGCAAGAACCAATGAGATTCATTCTCGTGTTACGCAGCACGTTTGAGCTTCAGCAAGAGCCAATGAGGTTCATTCTTGTGTTACGCAGCACGTTTGATCTTCTGCAAGAACCAATGAGGTTCATTCTCGTGTTACGCAGCACGTTGAGCTTCTGCAAGAACCAATGAGGTTCATTCTCGTGTTACGCAGCACGTTTGAGCTTCAGCAAGAACCAATGAGGTTCATTCTTGTGTTACGCAGCACGTTTGATCTTCTGCAAGAACCAATGAGGTTCATTCTCGTGTTACGCAGGACGTTTGATCTTCTGCAAGAACCAATGAGGTTCATTCTCGTGTTACGCAGCACGTTTGAGCTTCTGCAAGAACCAATGAGGTTCATTCTCGTGTTACGCAGCACGTTTGAGCCTCAGCAAGAACCAATGAGGTTCATTCTGGTGTTACGCAGCACGTTTGATCTTCAGCAAGAACCAATGAGGTTCATTCTCGTGTTACGCAGGACGTTTGATCTTCTGCAAGAACCAATGAGGTTCATTCTCGTGTTACGCAGGACGTTTGATCTTCAGCAAGAACCAAATGAGGTTCATTCTCGTGTTACGGCAGCACGTTTGATCTTCGGCAAGAACCAATGAGGTTCATTCTGGTGTTACGCAGCACGTTTGATCTTCAGCAAGAACCAATGAGGTTCATTCTCGTGTTACAGAAGACGTTTGAGCTTTTGCAAGAACCAATGAGGTTCATTCTCGCGTTACGCAGCACGTTTGATCTTCAGCAAGAACCAATGAGGTTCATTCTCGTGTTACGCAGCACGTTTGTGCTTCAGCAAGAACCAATGAGGTTCATTCTGGTGTTACGCAGCACGTTTGAGCTTTTGCAAGAACCAATGAGATTCATTCTCATGTGTTACGCAGCATGTTTGAGCTTCCACAAGAACCAATGAGGTTTCTTTCTCATGTTATGCAGCACGTTTGAGCTTCAGCAAGAACCAATGAGATTCATTCTCATGTGTTACGCAGCACGTTTGAGCTTCAGCAAGAACCAATGAGGTTCATTCTCATGTTATGCAGCACGTTTGAGCTTCTGCAAGAACCAATGAGGTTCATTCTCATGTTATGCAGCACGTTTGAGCTTCAGCAAGAACCAATGAGGTTCATTCTCATGTTAGGCAGTGCGTTTGAGCTTCCATTTATGATCGCTGATCAATGTTTATATGTGAAAAAAAGACGTGAATCGGATCATCATACAAAGCGATCAAGTCTGAAATTTGGACAAAACTGCTCAATCTTTTTATGAACTTTTTGATGTGTCAAAGTGTCAATGCAGGAAACGAAATCTCTCAGATTTCATCAAAAATTTCTTAATTTGTGTTCCGAAGATGAACGAATGTCTTGTGGGTTTAAAATGGGGAAAATACTTAATGACAGCATTAAGGTTCTTTAAGTGGACCTTAGGTTTTTATCTTGCTACCAATGTTTCACTAAAGGTACCCCTAACCTTAACATAAGGGCTTTCATGCAACCGGGGCCGAAGACTTCCCAGCAGTCTGTCTGCAAAGATCAGCCATAAAAACAAATAAATTATCCATAGTAGCGTTACACTTAAACCCAGTGATCTGACAGAGTGTCCCACTTCCTTCAAGCAGACAAACTTCCCATGACAGCTGGACCCTCAGTGCTATAAATATCCCCATCCTAAACCACCGATGTCACGGTTACAGATCGGGTGGAGACACTACCAAACTCACACAGCCAAGTCTTCTGTTTCTCACCAGTCTCACTGTATCTGCCTGTGCCGTCACTGACATGCTGTGGTCTCTCCAAGTCTCTTTCACAAGCTCGCCTATGCCCACAATTACACTTGGCACAGAAACCAACGCGAGCGCCTTCATTTATAGCTCAATGTGCCAGTGTACTGACAGAAACTTCATGATACCCTACAAATGCCACATCACATCACAGAAAGCAACGACGGTATGAGAACAGAACCACATGTGAGATGAATATGAACATATAATTCATATCATGATAAATGTAAAGTATGCTGAATTGGGAGGTACAGTATGTCCAAGTTGTAGAGTGGATTTTTAGAGTATGCACCCATGCATGCCATTTTGGGCTAATATTACCGACAACCCCATTGTTCAAGATGCAATTTGATTCAATACTAGCTTATATAGAGTATTCTTCTGGCCTGAGTATGCAAATGGAGACACAAAGGCTTAGCCAACACATTCCAAGTGTGTGTGGTACTGTACTAAAGGGGGCGATAGAGTTCAACTGACTGTCAAAGTAGCTCCCCAAACCAGTGTTATTTTAGTATTGTGTATATACAATTATATTATTTAATCATTTTTTAATTATAACTTTTATTTTCGTATTTTTAGTTTCAGTTTGAGTAATCCTGTTATGTGCTTTTGTAATTTTTAATTTTTTAATTTTAATTTTTAATTTCAGTTTTATAGAAATATTAATACTTCAACTTTAACTATTAATTGTTTTGTTATTTTATTTCAGTTCATTTTAACAAACAATTAAGTTTATGTTTTACATCTAATACTTATCGTTTTATTTTATTTCACCCCTATTTTAATAAACCTGACAGGGTGTGATTTTTTAAATATTTTAAGAGATTTATCTTAAACTATGTCTTTTTCATATTTCTTGGTCATAATATGTTGGGAAAAAAACATTTTTGGATCACTAGCCCATTTTCTATTATATTTCTATATTATATATTATAAAAAAATTATTTATTTGCCTGGAATTTGGTTCATTCAACCAAAGAAACGAACAAATTGACTTGGAAAAAGATTTGTTAATTTTGATGAACGAGTTCGAACAGGAGAGTCATGAACGTGCGTCACAGAACAGAGCAAGGCGAGCATTTGAGCTTATAAAACTTAAACTTTGTTATTTATTTATTAAATGAGTGATCGTTTAACTTGATAAGACCCTTATTCATCATCTGGTGTCGTTTAAAGCCCTTTGAACAGTTTGCAGTTTGTACTGAAAGTGTCTTTTGGACCTTGAACCGTTTGGTTCCCATTGAAGTCCATTATATGGAGAAAATGCTGGAATGTTTTCATCAAAAAAACTTTTTTTTTCGACTGAGGAAAGAAAGACATGGACATCTTGGATGACATGGGGGTGAGTAAAAAGTGAACTACTCCGTTAAGTGACTGAAAGCCAGTGGTTTAGGCCTATGGTGCGAAGATGTAAAACTGTCCTTCTCAAGTGATCAATAATGCAGAAGCACAACTGCTGATCTGAATCTTGGTTTATGTGGTGAAGTACTGAATGCCGGGCGGCATCACAATAGCAATTGACAGCAGCTGCCAAACAGGCCGCCAAAAACAACTGGATGCTGATCAAGAAAGGAAGGAAGCGGAATCAATGATTGAGAGTGAGGAATAAAGGGCATCTGCCAAGATTAATTACTAAAATTATATGTAATCATAATTAAACAGACTGCATTTCAGGGTTTGGCAAGACATAACGGACTTGTCAGTCAGAGTTCAAAACTGATAAATCAAATTTAACGAGGCACATGTTAAACATCTCACTAACACAATGCAAGTCACTTTGCTTGAAGAACATTTAAAGGCCCCCAGCAGCTTCTTAATATGGCTGTGTGTCATGAATTTTTCATGGCTTTTCCCATCATAACGTTTTTCAGAAAGGGCGATGTCCGTCCCCCTCTGGGAAGCTATAGCCTTTGTCCTGCCTGACTGACCAGAAAAGAAATCCCACAGCTTCAGCTGAGCGGTAAAAACTAAACCGGTTTCAAACTGAGACGGGGACGACCCGCACACCTGCGGGTGAGGGTGAACGACCACTTTTGGAGCCCCATCACATGTTCAGATGAAAAGAGGGTTCACGTGGCCATGTTTATCAGGGGAAGTCCTGAGACGGGCTTGAGGTTTGGGACGTTTTCAATTATTCAACACACTCTCAGCCTTTCTAGTGAACTCCAGATGCTGGTTTGATGAATCATACAGTTATGGAGCAAGGAAAGAGTGTCTGAGTGACCCCCGATGTGACAGGGACTTAATTAGGCGTCTCAGGCTGGTGCCAAGCTGAGGTCAGTGAAGGGTCATGAGAATCAAGTCGCCATTTCCTAACATGCCTTCAAGTACATTTGAATATTAAAGTGATCGTTCCAGATCCAAGGATTGGATTTACTCATGTACTCACCCTTATGTCATTTCAAATTAATTTGATATGAAAGTATCTTCATGCTCTTTTCCAATACCATAGTAGCTAATTGCCTTCTATAAAGTAGTGTGTCAAAAGTACTAAGTCGGTACTGAAATCTAAAAAATGTCACTATAATAGTATAAAGAACATAGTATAATTATTTTGTGATTATGTAATAATTAGGGCTGTGAAATTATTAATTACGATTAATCGCATCCAAAATAAAAGTTTGGGTTTACATAATATGTGTGTGTGTAGTGTGTATTATTACATTGTATATAAATACACACATATGCATGTTTAAGAAATATGTGTTATTAATATATCAAATATTTATATTTATGTATATTAATTTTGTATAATTATATATAAATATACATGCAAATATTTCTTAAATATACACATGCATGTGTGTGTATTTATATATACAAAATAATTATACACACTGAACACACATATATTATGTAAACCCAAACTTTTATTTTGAATGCGAATTAATCGCATTAATGGTTCACAGCCCTAGATACATAAATAATAATTCATATTCTTTATTAAAAACAATCATCTAATAATGAAAAAAAAACTAATTTCAATAATTAATTTAATAAGAAGAAGAATTTAATACTATTTAAGTAACTACTTGTAATGACTTTACTCAATATGACTATAGAGCAATTATTATGACACTGTAAAAAAATATTTTCAAGATTTGTTTTCACAACATTTTTTTCTTTTGTCAAATCAACTTAAATAATTTATTTTGTTCAGATAACTTACTATTTTGAGTTTCTGATGATTAAATCAATCTCCTTCATTGTATTAACTCACTTAACCAGGTTACTAATTTTTTTAAGTTAAACCAACAATATTTTTACAGTGTATTATTCATAATAAATATTGTTACTACATTAAATATTAAACAAACTATTGTATTATTTCACTGTAAAAAATCATTATAATTATCTGATAAGCTTGCAAAAACTATTTGCATGATAAATCTTATTTTGTTTATATTGTTGGTTTAACTTAAAAAATTAAGTATGGTTGCCTTAAAATTAAGTTGATTGAACTGTCAAAAGTGAGTTAATACAATGAAGAAGATTGATTTAATCATCAGAAACTCAAAATAATAAGTTATCTGAACTAAATAAATTATTTAAGTTGATTTGACAAAAGAAAATGTTGTGATAACAAATCTTTTTTTACAGTGTGGTTATTTTATGAGCAGCATTCTTCAAAAAAAAATAAAAAATAAAAAAAACAACAACATTTGCACTAAACATGACCATGTCTTTAAACATTCACTTTGGTTGCATGTTGACTCCTGTGTCTAGACAAGACAACACAGCCTACTGTGAGTCAGGGGTCAGGGGACGTGTGCTGTGCCAGACAGAGGCAGCGACTGTACACATCACTGGATTTAGCAGCATGAAACACAGCCAATGAAAAAGCCAGCTGATAACATTCACACTTGCCTGAATTATGTCGGCTGGTCATACGAAATCGCATTCCTGCTGGACAGCTTCATAAATGGTTTACTGATTATGGCAGCTGAAACGGGAGCCAAAGGTCTCAGCATAATATTGGCCATCCATATATAGTTAAAGCCATTCAAATCAACATGGATAAACACTTCATAGGCAACCACTAATCATTGTGAAGCCTTTTAGCCTCGTGTTTTAGCCTCAACTGGTTTGGTTCTTTTTGTGGTCCAATATCACAATTTTATACATCATGTAACAACAAAAATGACCACACGATTCATCTGACTGAATTATATTCCAGTTTATCCAGAGTTTATCCATATAAAACCAAAGTTTGTCATTTCTGTTTGGGGTTGACATGACTGTGAATTTCTGAAATTTACTAGCAATTTCTGAGGGAAATATATATATATATATATATATATATATATATATATATATATATATATATATATATATATATATATATATATATATATATATATATATATATATATATATATATATATATATATATATATATAACTTAAAAAAAGTAAGTTGATTTGACAAAAGAAAAAATGTTGTGATTACAAATCATGAACATAGTTTTTTACAGTTTAATTTTGAAACAATGATAAACCAATACATGTTTTTTGGATATTAATTAATATGCTATGAAGACTTTTTAAAAAAATAAAAAATAGAATAAAATGCAAAATCATTTAAAATGCTAAGTCAAATGATGCATTACAATACAATAATGTATGGCAAAGGTAATATGTAAAATGAGAGAAATGAGCTCAATTAAATATTTAATATTGCCACATAACAATAAATAAAAATCTCTAAAATCACCCTATAATTGATAAGGTAGCAAAACATTGTGCATTACATTTTTTTATGAATTATTCCTGGTGTTTCTGAGACCCCAAATAAAAGTAAATAAATTAGTAAAAATTTTCATGGAGGATTGAAGCAAGTTATAAAGTTTTTTTATGTTTTATAATCAGAAGTTTCATGGTACCTCAAAATTAAGTGTATTTTGCTTCCACTAGCGCCAAAAATGATGATGAAGTTTCCAGAAAACGTCCCCGTCAGCTAGTGCTGGGCGGTAAACCGGTTCGAACCGAAAACCGGTTTATATTTTCGTCACGATTTTGATTTTGAATAAACCGCCATACCGGTGTATTTAATTACACAACGTTCAGAACGACCGTTACGCTGCGCGACCATAGAGTGCGCGACACTGTTTCAGACGGACCCTTTACCCGTTGCACCACTGAGCACTGACGAGTGTAAACAAACAGCAGCGCTCTGTTACGTTACATGGACGATGGATGCTGAAGAATTAGTACAACATGACAGTGATGACACCGAAGAAGAACTTGTGCCAAAAAGAGGAGCCGGGTCTGTTGTTTGGAGGTTTTTTGTTTTCCAAAAATCCGACATCGACCAAACAACCATTTTATGTAAGTGCTGTCGGGCTAATATTCTCCGCTGGGGAGAATGACCCGGCAACACAAGCAATTTGCTCCAGCGCCTTAGCCGCAAACATGTCTTGGCATGTATCAAGAACGTATTAAATCAGCCGCGGATTCAGCCGCGGATTTCACGCCCTCCACATCAGCATGCTATGGAAGCTTGTTTACGCCATAGAATGAAAAATATAAAAGGTAATTGCGACTTTTTATCTCACAATTCTGACTTTTTTTCTCACAATTGCGAGTTTACTTCTCGCAAATCTGACATTATTTCTCAGAATCGCGAGATGGAAAGTCAGAATTGCGTGATATAAAGTCAGAATTGGGTGATATAAAGTCGCAATTGCGAAGATATAAGGTCAGAATTGCGAGATATAAAGTCAGAATTGCGAGATATAAAGTCAGAATTGCGAGATATAAAGTCAGAATTGCGAGATATAAAGTTAGAATTGTGAGATATAAAGTCAGAATTGCGAGATATAAAGTCAGAATTGCATAGTTATAAAGTCGATAGAATATAAAGTCAGAATTGCGAGATATAAAGTCAGAATTGCGAGATATAAAGTCAGAAATTGCTTAGATATAAAGTCGCAATTGACGTGTTATAAAGTCAGAAATGCATGATATAAAGTCAGAATTGTGAGATATAAAGTCAGAATTGTGAGATATAAAGTCAGAATTGTGAGATTTAAATTATTCTGAGGGGAAAAAAAGTTAGTCTTTTTTCCCCTTGGAATTGGCCTGATAAGTCGCAATTCTGACTTTATATCTCACAATTCTGACTTTATATCACACAATTCTGACTTTATATCACACAATTCTGACTTTATATCTCACAATTCTGACTTTATATCTCGCAATTCTGACTTTATATCACACAATTCTGACTTTATATCTCGCAATTCTGACTTTATATCACACAATTCTGACTTTATATCACACAATTCTGACTTTATATCACACAATTCTGACTTTATATCTCGCAATTCTGACTTTATATCACGCAATTCTGACTTTATATGTCGCAATTCTGACTTTATATCACGCAATTGTGACTTTATTACACGCAATTGCGACTTTATATCACGCAATTCTGACTTTATATCTCGCAATTGCGACTTTTTATCACGCAATTCTGACTTTTTATCTCGCAATTCTGAGAAATAAAGTCAGAATTGCGAGATATAAACTCGCAATTGTGAGATAAAAAGTCACAATAATTTAATTTATTTTTTTATTCAATGGCGGAAACAAGCTTCCATAGCATGCAACACGGGGAAAGCTAAAGAAAAGTCGAGCCAAATATTGTTTCCATTATACAGGATAATCATGTGTGCCAAGTAAGTTAGCACTTTATATTTATTTAATGTTTGTTCTGGTTTCGAAGCAATACTTTTGAAGGAATAACTAATGCAAGTTGCATAATTTTGTTTTAATTTCTTTAATAGACCTCAAAAGCAATGCAAGACAAGATTTCCTTTTATATTTATTTGAATGCACGTAGTAATGTTCCTGGATTTGTACTTGAACTAGCAAAAGTATTCCAAGTTGTTCTAATTGTGTTGTTTAAAATAAAAGTTCTGTATTTTGACTGCCGTTGTCTTTGCATTTTGATTCCTCACTTCGTTAGAATCATGAATGGCTCTTATTTGTAAACAGCATAATTTTCTTGGGCCATGCACAACTGGCTTTAAAACCTGCTAGTGTCTTCTGCTAGTTAGTGAAGCATTGAAGAACTAGATCAACTGTTCAAACAACAGATTTGTCTAATTTTAAATAAACACAACGTCAGAGATGAAAAATGAACTTAAGTAAGACATGTACTTTTGCTATGGTTAAATAAATGTTCAGTGATATCTTACAAAGATTTCAGAATTTTGGCGCAATTTTTTCTCTATAGTGTTGAAATGGCAACTAGTGAATACCCCAAGTTTGGTCATTCTACCATGATGTGTAAGTATTTAAAACAAGTGTGTTACAACTCAGCCCTGCGTTACATTGTGCCTCGCACTCCCCTACTGCTTATTTTGTCTTCTGGGAAAACAAACAAACAATATTGATGACTCATCATGCACTACACATATTTTTGTCTAATCTTATGCTCTCTTAGAATGAAAATGTGTGTGTTTTAAAAGGATGTTCCCTGCTCCATGTGTACTATTTTAATATGAAATATGTGAACACACTAGGTTATTGGCTACCAGGTTATAAGTTGGAGACATCCTGGGCAAATGGAGTCTTCGCGTGTGTATGATGTACAACGCTTTGGGGAGTGCCATAAGTCCCTTTGCAGAACGGGGCAGGCAGTCAACAGGGAAACCTAATGGGAAGACCCCTCTACATGTGGCCTGTACGGTGTCTAATGCTGACTGTGTGGAACTTCTGCTGGAATGGGGCGCACGGATCAACAGCATGTCCCTCAGTGGACACACACCTTTACACTACTGCGTTACATCAGAGTCTTTGGACTGTGCCAGACATCTAATTCTCAAAGGTCTGTACATTTGAAAGGTTATGATTACACATCTAAAACTAAAATTATAACAAAATACCTTTTTTGTTGCATGTAAAAAATAAGCATTAGCTGAAATAAAAACAAAATACATTTCATTTAAAAAAAACTTATTTCAGCTAAATCCCAAGGCAACATTTTTCCATATCATGTAGTTTAACTTAGGCCTGGTTTCACAGAGTTTAGATTAAAGCTACACTGTGATTTTTACCCCATCTAGCGGTGAAAAGGTATATAACCATCCAGTGAATATTAGTTTCTGTTCCTCTCAATTCCGATTTCGTTTTTAACTCCTACGGTGGCCAATGTCAGTCCAAGATTAACATGGCTTTCAGTTAAACCTCGATCCATGAGTGTTAACTCAAACGTAAATGGAAAGGCGAAGCTTAAATTAACGGGTATGTCCCTCTTTGGCTAATGTACTTTTCAAGATGGAGGGGCAACATGGCAGACCAACATTAGAAGTAGAACCCCTTACCCGATGTATTTATAAATGGCATATTATACACTTCAAGAAATACTTTATCACTCTCGAACAAAGTAAATATACATTAATGAGCACATATATTTCTGAAAGAACTAAGTGTTTTTAGCTAAGAATAACCAAAGGGTTAGACAGTGTAGCTTTAAGCCAGTATTAAGTTTAATAAGGATTCGGACATTCAGAGTAACTTTCATAAACATCTTATAAAACACATCTTGAGACAAAACAATGGCACTGACATATTTTAAGATTTGTCAGTGCAAGTTGCTTTCAGCTAAAACAACTCAAACATGAATTTTAATCTGGGGCTTAAACCTTAAATAAAAAAGGTTTTAATAAAAAATAATAAAAAATTAATAAAAACTATATAGACAAATAAATTAAAAAATAGACAAAAACACAAAAAAATTACAAAAATTGTAACTAAAATTAAAATGAAGATGTAATACATGCAAATAAAAACTTGTTTAAAATTGTTATTATGTATTAAATATAAAATTATTTAAAATAAAATTATCAAATCTATAATAGTACCTCACTGCTTAGTTTATCTAAAAAGAAGAATATGTCATTATTTATTCATCCTCATGTCTTTCCAAACCTGTATGACTTACGTTCTGCAGAACACAACGATTTGAACTGTGTTTGTCCATGAAAATCAATGGGGTCCAAAACAACACTGGACCTCTCTGATTTCATTGTGTGGACAAAATAACACACAAAACACTTCTAATCTGACTTCAGGAGCAAATATCAACATGCCCAGTGAGGAGAACCAAGACACCCCTCTGCACACAGCGGCCCGCTGCGGTGTCCCTGAACTGGTGGATTTGTATATGTTCTCAAGGAGCTCATATTAATGCAGTCAACGGCTACATGGAGACTCCTCTGATCACTGCTGCATTCTGGGCCATGGACATGCGTGAGCGAACCTACAGCTCAGACCACCATCTTGTCTGCCGGATCCTGTTGGACCACAATGCTAACTTGTATTTACATGAGGAAGACAAGAAGACGGTGTTGCACAAAGCGTGCTGGAATTGTGACCATGTGCTTATCCAGATGTTCCTGGAGGCCAGCTACAGAGACTAAGCGCTATGGATGTCAAATGGATGCGCAGCTTTACAGTATCTTCTGAAGGTGACGACAGATCAGGCCGTGGGCCATTCCTGAACGCTGCTATCAGCTGCTCCCTGAACTACGGAGCAGCCCGTGTGTATCCACCACAGTTACACAAGGTACATCACTCACCCATTATTATTTTGGTATATTGTTATGGCCAACAGGTCTTAAAATATTACTGTTGTTGTTCTTGGTTGGTAAGTAGGTGTTGCAGGAGTGTTATGAATTCCCCAGGGCAGTGGAGGTGATGGTCAATTCATATGAACATATCAAGTACACTAAAAAATGGAGAGCTGCCATTCCTGAAGCTGTATATGAGGTCAGAAACTAACTTTTTTTACACTGCAAATAATGGAATTGTTATTTAATCATGTTTTTTTTTATTTAATAAAATATTAGAAAATTAAATATCATTAAATATATTAGTTTTATTATTCTTGATGTCTTCCAATATGTCCATGTCATTCTTTCTTCATTTGAAAAGAAATTAAGGTTTTTGATGAAAACATTCCAGGATTTTCTCCATATAATGGACTTCAATGGGAACCAAACGGTTCAAGGTCCAAAAGACACTTTCAGTGCAAACTACAAACTGTTCAAAGGGCTTTAAACGATTCCAGATGATGAATAAGGGTCTTATCAAGCGAAACGATTGCGATTTTAAATTTTAAAAAAAGAACAAAGTTTAAGTTTTATAAGCTCAAATGGTCGCCTTGCTCTGTTCTGTGATGCGTGTTCGTGACTCCGCTATTCGAACTCGTTTATCAAAATAAACAAATCTTGTTTTGTGTCATTTGGTTCATTCATTGAACGAAATGAATGAGTTGAATCTACAAAAGATTCGTTCATTTTGCATCACAGAACAGAGCAAGGACCTATTGAAGTCCATTAAATGGAGAAAAATCCTGGAATGTTTTCATCAAAAACCTTAATTTCTTTTCGACTGCAGAAAGAGTGACATGACATCTTGGATGGGGGTGAGTAAATTATCAGCAAAAGCTTTTTTTATAAATACTCCTTTAATGAGACTTATTTAAAAAACATTAAAAACATTATTGATTCCAAATATATATTGGGCTGTATAATATATATACACTCACCGGCCACTTCATTAGGTACCCCATGCTAGTAACGGGTTGGACCCCCTTTTGCCTTCAGAACTGCCTCAATTCTTCGTGGCATAGATTCAACAAGGTGCTGGAAGCATTCCTCAGGGAGTTTGGCCCATATTGACATGATGGCATCACACAGTTGCCACAGATTTGTCGGCTGCACATCCATGATGCGATCTCCCGTTCCACCACATCCCAAAGATGCTCTATTGGATTGAGATCTGGTGACTGTGGAGGCCATTTGAGTACAGCGAACTCATTGTCATGTTCAAGAAACCAGTCTGAGATGATTCCAGCTTTATGACATGGCGCATTATCCTGCTGAAAGTAGCCATCAGAAGTTGGGTACATTGTGGTCATAAAGGGATAGACATGGTCAGCAACAATACTCAGGTAGGCTGTGGCGTTGCAACGATGCTCAATTGGTACCAAGGGGCCCAAAGAGTGCCAAGAAAATATTCCCCACACCATGACACCACCACCACCAGCCTGAACCGTTGATACAAGGCAGGATGGATCCATGCTTTCATGTTGTAGACGCCAAATTCTGACCCTACCATCCGAATGTCGCAGCAGAAATCGAGACTCATCAGACCAGGCAACGTTTTTCCAATCTTCTATTGTCCAATTTCGATGAATAGTGCAAATTGTAGCCTCAGTTTCCTGTTCTTAGCTGAAAGGAGTGGCACCCGGTGTGGTCTTCTGCTGCTGTAGCCCATCTGCCTCAAAGTTCGACGTACTGTGCGTTCAGAGATGCTCTTCTGCCCACCTTGGTTGTAACGGGTGGTTATTTGAGTCACTGTTGCCCTTCTATCAGCTCGAACCAGTCTGGCCATTCTCCTCTGACCTCTGGCATCAACAAGGCATTTCCGCCACAGAACTGCCGCTCACTGGATGTTTTTTCTTTTTCTGACCATTCTCTGTAAACCCTAGAGATGGTTGTGCGAGAAAATCCCAGTAGATTAGCAGTTTCTGAAATACTCGGCACCAACAATCATGCCACGTTCAAAGTCACTCAAATCACCTTTCTTCCCCATACTGATGCTCGGTTTGAACTGCAGGAGATTGTCTTGACCATGTCTACATGCCTAAATGCACTGAGTTGCCGCCATGTGATTGGCTGCTTAGAAATTAAGTGTTAACGAGCAGTTGGACAGGTGTACCTAATAAAGTGGCCGGTGAGTGTATATTTATAATATATAAAAAAATAAGCAAAGAATATTTTCTCTGTTGTATTTTGTCCTGAAATTCAAGAAGTCCATTAATGAAGTGTTGTTTCTTTTCTTCTTCATTTAGCGGCACAGGAATTTCTATGACTCTCTGTTTGCCGTCTGCAGCAACAATCCACGCACTCTTCAGCATCTGGCCAGATGTGCAATACGTGCCGCATTGTTGAAATCGCTGTGAACTGGGTGTCCAACGACTCATTCTTCCTTCATCGGTGAAGAAATATCTTCTTCTGGAGCCTGTTGGATTCATATACTGACACCATATTCTGCATTACAGACATATGACTGCTGAAGAGTCACCATCTTTTACATAAATCCTCCATATATCATGTTTGCTTGTCAGACATTCCACATAATTGATGACATTAGGTGTTTCATTTATATCTTTTTGTTTGTTTGCAGGGCTTGCTTGCTTATCAAATATTTTATTAAATATTTTCTTTATTTGATCCTTTACTAGCAAACAATAATTGCTCTGATTTATTTAATGTGAATATGTAATATAAAAAATAAATATGAAATGTAAACAATGAATATTTTTATACGAATGCTAATAATATTTAATATATTTACACTATTAATTACGACACTTTTAAAAGTTATTGGGCATTCCACACATTCATAAGCCTTATCATCTGTGCTATAATGAAAGTCAAGTTTTAAGCTTGTCTGCTAAGACTGTAGATCATTTTTGAGGGGAAATGAACAATGGAAAGCCATATTTAGCGTAAGAGGATAATATCATGGAGTATGCCAGCAGCACATTACAGATAACAGCTGAATAGGATGAGATGTCTAAGCCATTAGTCTTTTGGTCAAAGGAAAATTTGAAGTGCTTATCAGGCTTTAACCCTGAATAATGAGAGCTGACACAATAGTCACGGATCCTCTTTAGAGGGGCCTCAATTAATTTATGCTATAAAAGGGGTTTAAAGGTCTTTCTTTTTGACAAGTTAAAATGATAGAATCCACGAATGAAAAGTAACAGGCGTATGGTTAATCTGGATGAATGTTCAGAATTTTGTGGACTAGTTTAAACTCTTTGTTCCCAAGAGCCACAAGACATAATGGAGATTATAATGTTTTATCAACGCAAGAACTACAAATGTTTAACATAATAATAGGCTACCCGAATTTTAACTTACTTTTAGCTGAACAAATCACTCTTTCACGTCAATGCAGCGATTAACAGTGTATTGTCTATTATAGGCTAGTTATAACATTAATTATGTTTTTAAGAAGACCCTACTTGTTTTTCTCTCATTTAAAGGAGTAGTTCACTTTAAAAAAAAAAAACATTTGCTGATAATTTACTCACCCCATGTCATCCAAGATGTCCATGTCTGTCTTTCTTCAGTCAAAAAGAAATTAAGGTTTTTGATGAAAACATTTCAGGATTTTTCTCCATGCACTTCAGTGGGAACCAAACGGTTCAAGGTCCAAGACACTTTCAGTACAAACTGCTAACTGTTCAAAGGGCTTTAAACGATTCCAGACGATGAATAAGGGTCTTATCAAGCGAAACGATAACTCATTTAATAAATAAAGTTTTATAAGCTGAAATGGTCACCTTGCTCAGTTCTGAGATGTCACGTTGTGACTTTCCTGTTCGAACTCATTCATCAAATGGAACTAATCTTTTTCCGAGTCATTTGGTTAATTTAACGAGAACGAATTGACTCGGAAAAGATTCGTTCAGTATGATGAACAAGTTCGAACAGGAGAGTCACGACGTGCATCAGCAGAACAGAGCATATGGAGAAAAATGCTGGAATGTTTTCATCAAAAACCTTAATTTCTTTTCGACTGAAGAAAGAAAGACATGGACATCTTGAATGACATGGAAGTGAGTAAATTATCAGCAAAAGTTTTTTGAAAAGTGAATTACTCCTTTAATGACTCATTACAACTCATAACAATATACAAAAGACTCGTTTCGCCACCTACTGGCGTAATTATGAAACAAGACGTATTCACGAATAAACTCGAACAAATCTTTTGGTGTACAGATTCAAAAGAATCGAGTCACTGAAATGATTCGAATCCCTCGCTATACAATGCGAGTTTACGTGAAAAATGATCGACGACCATCTTTGTATAGCTGCTTGTTACTAGCCAGGCGCGTCGTTAGACATGGGCATCGGGGCTTCAGCCCGGATGTTTTTTTATAGCCCCGGATCCAAAAAAAAAAAAAAAGATTTATAATTATAACATTTTAATAATTTTGTATTTTTTTTTTTTTTTAAAGACGGGTATTTTAATCTATCCTTCGGAATCATGTATTAAAGACGATTAAAATATTCAAGCAGGTCAAAGTTAATAATTAAACCAATAATTAACATTTGTATATATGAAAAAAAAAAAAAAAAAAAAACTAATAAAATTCCAAAACCAGATTTCCATCATAAACAACAAAGCATCATTAACACACCACAGATCACTGAAACCCTTCTCATTATTTACAAGACTATATAATAGTATGCAAATTCTATTTTTAGTCTACACTGTTAAATTTTCCTGTTAAAAAACAGTAAAGAACTGGCAGCACAGTTGCCAGCAAGTTACTGTTAAATTAACAGTGTTTTACTGTTGGTGAAATTTACAGTTGACTACTGCTTATTAAAAAACAGTAATTAACTGGCAGCACGGTTGCCAGCAAGTTACTGTTAAATTAACGGTGTCTTACTGTTGGTTAAATTTACAGTTGGCTACAGTTTTTGCAAATACAGCACAAAGCTGTTTCTACATGTTACAGTAATATTCTAAAAAAAAAAACAAGGACTTCATATTGAAATTAGTGTAAACTACACAAATATACAACATGGCATTGTGTAACCTATGGACAGTTAGCAAAAATGACGGTCTTGCTATAAAATACCAAATGTGAATAAATGTAAAAGTGAAATAGTGAATTAAAAATGTAACAGAAGCAAAGCAGCTTTAAGTATTGTTTCAAAACATGTCTCTTGTTTATTAAAAATTCTGTAATTGTTTTGGGGGAAAAAGCATAAAGGACATCCATTTTTTAAGCAGACTGGAGACACAAGGGTTCACTGTTTTTTTTTCTGGGCGACCTTTCCCCGTCCGTTTCGATATGACTTCTCCAGCCTTGGTGCCTTTTTCTGGGTTTACCCCGATGAACCGCCTGAAAAACAAACATGTTTGTTCAGAATTAGTTTACTCACAAAGAACATATAAATTTGCTATTATCTTGACTATTCTTGTATTCAGACCCACTTCCTTTAACTTTGTCAGGAAAGGCTTTCTGAACAATCTTTTGACACAAGACTCTATAGCACCACATTTCACTCCAAATCATGCTCCAAACCCAAAAAGTTGTGAGAAATCAAAATTAATAAAATCCCAATACACAATCCATGCAATTATAATCCTTATAGAATATATCTGTTGTGTTTGTGGCAAAAACAAGTTTTTCACATCTATAAACTATCATTCTGTAATGTAACAGCTACAGTTTTGGTCCAGAAATACTGACCTCAAAGAAGATAATGGATACTCTTTTTTTGGGAGATTTCTAGATGGTCATGTTGATTTATTAATCAAGATTTCTTATCAGTGAACTTGTGCGCTGAACAGAGTCTTATGATATTGCAGTCGTACACTGACCACCAAAGGCCAAGATCAGGATTTGCATTAAATAAATTACATTTTGGTTTGTTTTTAACCAAACCCTACTACGTACCCCTGAACACTTACTTTTTTTCTTAATTCTTCATTTCTTAATTTTTTTTTAATTCTCTTTTGGTCTGAAAAATAAAGAAGGGCATATTGCGCACACCAAGGTGTGTAAATAATGACTGAATTGTGTAAACTTTAACATTTAAAAAAAAAAACACTTAGTTGGTTAATGTAGAGTAATCATAAACATAAAAAATAAAATAAAATTCTACTATACATACCGATGAGTATAAGCCGAGGAGCTGCAGGTAGTGTGAGCATCCTTTCCACATCAGCAGCAGTGGCAGGTGCCTAGGAGAGGTACAATGATGTGGAAATGAGAACAACTCAATGGACTCATAGACAACATCAACAAACAACAATACTTTGTATGTAGTTTATAAATTAAACGGATAGTTCACCCAAAAATGAGCATATTGTCATCATTTATTCACACTTAAGTTGTTCCACACCTGTATGAGTTTCTTTCTTCTGTTGAACAAATTGCAATTTAAATAATGTTGGTAACCAGTCATTTGACAGCACCCATTGACTTCCATAGAATTGGGTTTTCTAAAATGGAAGTCAGTGGGTGGCATCAACTTTTTGGGTTACTGACATTCTTTAAAATATCTTCTTTTGTGTTCAATAGAAGAAAGAAGCTCATACAGGTTTGGAACTTGAGTGTGAATAAATGATGACAAAATGTTCATTTTTGGGTGAACTATCCTTATAAGAATAATCATTCATTTTGCCTGTCAGGACAATCATAGCATAATAAATAAATAAAAGGAAATGATAACTTATGTCTACAAGAAGGATCAACCCATCCAGGCTCTCAGTGAAGTGAGCCATGAGAAACAACACTGCAGCAGCAATACTAAACTTTAAATATGAATAGTGTTGATAAATATTCTAAATTATGTACTGGGAAAAGGAACACTGCAGCAGCAATAACTAAACTTTGAATAATAATTAGTCTTAAAGACTAATCTAAATTTCGTGCTGGACAAAGTAACAATAAAGCAGCAATAACTTAACTTTAATGAATTATTCTTAATGCTTATTCTATCACTTACTACTTAACAACTTGGATCTATACAAAAATAAAGCCACCATTAAAGTAGGCCTAACAATACAATCACTAGTACAAAAAATAAAATCACCCTGAGATGTAGGCTACAGATTAGGCCTACAACAAGTTTATCCCCATTTAAAAGCACAAAAAGCCCGAAATGTAGGTTTTGTCTAACGGTTTTCTGAATTATGAAAATCAAACTGCAACACCGGTCATTTTACTGCGCTAAGACGACGATGTAGCAGTAGCTAATTCACATGCAAAAGTGTTTTTACTTGAAGCTTTGCAGGAACTTTACAGAAGAATTGAACTATATTGGATGAAACTCACCCTGTAATCGGGAATTATCCGTGTCAGAAATCCAACTTCCCTCACAATGTCGCAGTTGGTGCTTTTATCACTGCGAATACAAAAATAGTTATGCCTACTTCCAATATCCAAAATACGAGTTAGTAACAATTGCAGATGTAATGCATTTTTCTATCAAAAAGAGCAAAACAAAAGGGAACTCACCTATAAGTATGAAGATGGATGAAAAATCCATGCGTGCTCACTGCAGTCTTCTGATGTCAAGTCAAAAATACTGTTAAGTACCGTTTTGTTTTCCTCGAGCAATAAATACGTTAAAATGCCGTTATAATTTGTCTGCGTCATTTTACAAAAGCAAAAAAAACAGCAATGTACTGCTTTTGAACAAAACAGGAATATACTGTTGAAATTTAGCCATAAATTTACAGCAATTTCTAACAGTGTACCAGCCACTAATTTCATAAACATCACTTCAACATTAATACTATTAAGCTGCAATCCTTGATTTTTCCTGGTTTTCCATATTGCCAATTTCATAGTTCCTGTTAAATAATTTAACAGACACATCTTCCTTCTTCCTCTGAAATCTTTACCAAAAACTTGAAACAATCTATTAAGAACTTCAGAAAGACCTTACAGTCTTTTACATTTTAAACACAAATGTTCGAAATTTTCTTCTCCACAAAACCTGCATCCCACCCCTACTGCTGGGTTCAGGTGTTTGTCTGTGGCTATTGCACCATGAATTATTCTCCATTGAAGATCGGCTGTTCTTTTCGCTACTGGAGGTTAGGGTTAGAAAGAAAGAAAGAACATTTCCAGAAATTTTCTGGCTTAAAAATTAGAATCTGGCTATGGTGCCATCTCCTACGACTGAGCATTTCCAATTCCGGATAAACAACTGCGTCCAAACTTAACCTGGAAGGGGCCAAAACAGTCAATGCCCATTGAATAGAAAGCTGGACGAAACAACCAAAGGTTAGACTGAGGGGGATCCACCATCATAGGAATTTCTGGCTTCCCTCACCATTTCTTACATTCAAAGCAGCTGCGCTGGTGTCTTTTTACGGCCTCTATGCCTCTTACGATCCAATATTTTCGTCTCAGTTCTGCGAACATGCGCTCAGGTCCTGGATGTAACAGGAGGTTGACGTGATGTTGAATCAGAAGCTTTACAAGAGGGTGAGCAGGATCTAAGACAATAGGGTGTAGAGTGAGTCCAAGTGCTTACATCTGCGGAGGCATCCACCTACTCTGACTAACTTGGCTTTGTGATCATACTCTGGGGCTAGAGTTAGAAGATGACTAGAGTGAGATACAGGTTTACCTAACTAGAGTTGGGCTATTTCTTCTGGGAAGCTTTCAACTTGAGCACATCTCAGAAGTTCCTGTTCAGCTTGAGTATAGTCATCAGCTGAGAGTTCACTTTCATCTGCCGCCCCATGAAGGGAAATAGCAGTAGCATTAATCAGATCTTGAAGTGAATTGTATCGAGAGATATCTGGGATATCAGTTTGACTGGAGGATAGCGCTCCACAGAAAGTATAACTGCGTGTTCTTGGATGTCATCGCTTACATAATCATGAGGCTGTTTGGGCCAACCGCTAACTGACCGAGTTAAGAACCGTGGACCTTGATTCCATCGGCTTTTATCTGGTCTCCTCTGGTGTCAGCTTTGAGATATAGCCTGCCTTTTCAAGTTTCTGCACTTCTTTAACATACACTGAAGCAAGATCTGTGTTCTGCAAAATGTGTTTTCTGTGCTTAAATGGGCTGTTACTGCTTCTTTAGCTGATTGCAAAGGTGGAAGATTTCTTTTCCAGAGGAGAGGTGTTGCATACATTTGAATGTCTCCGACTGCCACCCTGACTGTTTTCTCCTCAAGAATTTGCACCGCTTCTGTGTCTCACTCCTATATGGAATCCACTATTTCTGTACATTGTTGAACAGTTCAGCTTCTGCTGACAAAGTGGAGGTTAATAGACACTGTTGTGGTAAGAGATGACTGGCAAGGAATTTTGAGGGGCCCTGCAGAGTCCACCCGAGTCTGGTTTTCACAGCGGCAGGACCGCCAGGAGGTCCGAGACGTACTGGCTCTGTAGCGGTGATTAAATGTGGATAATCTGAGCCAATGAGTAAGAGTGGTTGAGCCTGCTGCAATGAGGGAATGGGCAGACCTTGTAGCCATCTGTATTTCTTCTGCAGCAACTTAACATGGTAAGTGTGCTTTGCGAGGCTCAGTTCTTTGGCTGTAAAAGCTCTTTCAATGGTGAAGGATTTGTTTGGCTTAAATGCAGAAGCTACTGAGAATAAAAACAGCCGCCCCATGAACAACCCGTATGTCCAATTTGGCAAGGAGACATGAAACACGTGACCCACATTTGAGCTCTGTCCATCCTTTAGCTCCGAGTTGGTCCAGCATTCCAACTAATGCACACACTTTGAGGGCAAACATTCTAAAAGATTTAGTGTCACCACTCCTGATTTTTGGGCCATCCATCAATTGTGCAACTCTTTGTAGTGCGAGTTGATGTGGTTGACTATAAAGTGCAGTTAGAGACCTCATGGTGTTGGTGTATGGGTACCTGCTGTTGACGAACAAGTCTGCAATGAGCAAGGCATTCTCCTGTTTCAGATGATCAACGAGTATTTGGTACTTGAAACGTTCTGTAGCCTAGGCAGGTAGCAAATTCTCCAGTGCAATTTTGAGTCGTGCAAACTCTCTGGGATCTTCACTGCAAAAATGAGGAATGGTGGGAATACGACCTCTGTAGGTGGGCTCTACATGAGGATATGGAAGAAAAGGAGGGCGCATTGGGTGGTATGGCTGATATATCTCAGGCGTAATCTGCGTACTTGTTGTGGGGTCAAGAAGCTTGATTTGTCTGCAGGATTAGGAGCTGATTGACCATAGCTGTCTGAGTGTCTCTCATACGCATGTCTCTTGTGCATGGTGTGCTAATGTATCCCTTGGAGCAAGTGTCTCATCTTGATAGACTGGACTTGTAGCTGGAATCCCATGATAATGTTGCTGATAACCATATGGTTCAGTGGAAGGGAATTAGCGGACGGTTTTGCAGTTCAGACTATGATCTTTATAAGTCCCATACGTAGCTGCTGTCTCTTGATTGTAGTCACACTGCCTCATCATTTCTCTGGCTACGTGGTGTGCTCCACCTCTATCACCTCCAGTAATCCCCTTGGTAATGTTGGGACTCTTCACTCCATGGCTACTCCATTCTGCGACTCCGCAGTGGGATGCAGTCCTGACTGTGGGCTGGGTCTCTGTCGGCTTTTCCCTGCTCAAGGCCAGCCCCCCTGGCGGTCACCACCACCTGCACCAACCTTTCCTCCAGCTGCGGGCGGCTGGACGGACGGACGGACGGGTTTGGGCGGGCGGGTTGGGACGGACGGACGGGCGGTTGGGCGGGCGGTTGGACGGATGGACGGTTTGGGACGGATGAACGGACTGCGGGCGGGCGGATTTGGACGGACGGACGGACGGAGGCGGGCGGATTGGACGGACGGACGGACAGGGCGGGCGGTTTGGACGGACAGGGCGGTCCGAGTGCGAGGCATTGGCCGTGGGAGAACGCAGCCAGTCCATTCTTGTTTGTGGTTAGATTCAACAGCAGTTTGTTGGGCCAGTTGCTCCCCTCCAAGAGATATACAGCTATGTTTGTAAAGGACACCATTGCAGATTGACACCATTACATCTGCGAGAGAAAGTCCAAACAAACAGTGAAGAATATCAACTTCGTGGCTTAAAGAGCATGTCTTGTAAAGAGGATAAAGTATATGGTTCAGATCAGCCAATAGCTCACCTGTTCCCTCCTCAGTAACATTCACATTTACAAAAAATGTCTTGCATTTGGTCTTCAAATTTGGTGTTGAAAAACACTGATGCATCACCAGTAAGAGATTCACAGCCCATGGCATTCATCTGGTAGGAGAACAAAGACACAATTAAGTCAAGCACAGGCAAAAGGATAAAAAAAATTAAATAAAGAACTGACCTTCTACAAGACAAGAAAAATAAAGCATCACTTACTTGGCACAAGACTCAACTTTCAGTCCCATAACTGCAACGCTGTAGGTCTGCAGTGCGTTTACGGTCACGTCAAACTTGGGCAAAACTAAACCAGAAACAAAGCGCTTTAGATTAAGGCCTCAGATCTGTCATTGAACTTCCCTTACACAACTCACCGTATTTTTTCCACCTCAAAAACTTGGGAGACTAGTGTTGGGACTCTTCACTCCATGGCTACTTCATTCTGCGGCGCCTAGGTCTTTGTGTCTGACGGACGGACGGACGCACGCACGCACACACGGACGGACTTCCGACAGTCATATTAAAAGACCACATTCAGTAACAAAAGCTAATATAGACCAATACAACATTTATCTTTAAGTCATGTACCAATTTCTAGAGCAAGAATCAAACTAAGACATACCGACAAGTTGCTATAAAAATTCAGGCCCTTGTCCACTGGGGTAAACTGAAGTGGCATTCTAATCAGAAGTGTCACACACTGAAATATTCAGTTTAAAAGCCCGAACAAAAAAACCTGATTGAGGCACACAGAAATCCTCTCAGCACTCAGACGTCTTCCTTGCTCCATGATCCGGACCGTCTGAAAATCCATGGAGGACAATCACTCATGTGGATAAGACCTGACAGAAGACATAGGTGTGCAAGTTGCGGAGCAGTGGAACAAACAGACCAGCAAACTTGACTACAAAACTAATGTCCACTCACCATATAGATTGTCAGCACTGTAGCTACCAGTCTCTCCAACAAATGAATACTCCACCGTCACTGGAAACGAAGCACCACATTTGAGCAGCTTATTGAGCTTCACTATATAGTCAGTTCACTAAACAATTACGGCTTGTCGGAGAGAAACAGGTAGGAGAAGCTGAACAAACCTTGTATCTGTAGTGAAGTATGGCAGTTTATAACCATAAAAAAGCTGTGGATTAGCAGTCACCTGAGGAAGATCAAACTTAATCAGTATCATGCTAGATAAAGTCTTAATTTGTACAAAATACAAGTCTTACCACCAGATTCAGATCAGCTTTAAGATTAGCAGTGTTTAGGGAGAACGCAGCCCGTCCATTCTTGTTTGTGGTTAGATTCAACAGCAGTTTGTTGGGCCAGTTGCTCCCTCCAAGAGATATACAGCTTTGTTTGTAAAGGACACAATTGCAGATTGACACCATTACATCTGCAAGAGAAAGTCCAAACAAACAGTGAAAAATATCAACTTTGTGGCTTAAAGTGGATGTCTTGTCTGGTCAAATTATGAAGCAGACTGTATGGAAATGGATCACGGCACACTTCCACTAAGGCTTGACCAGGTACAGGTTGGCCAAATGCATATTTGGGAAACATCATAACAAGATAAAAAACTGACGAACCACAAGACAAGAAATAAGGGATCACTCACTTGGCACAAGACTCAACTTTCAGTCCCATAACTGCAATGCTGTAGGTCTGCTGTGCGTTTCCAGTCACGTCAAACTTAGGCAAAACTAAACCAGAAACAAAGCACTTTAGATTAAGGCCTCAGATCTGTCATTGAACTGCCCTCACACAACAACTTACCATATTTTTTCACCTCAAAAACTTGGGAGACTGAGTGTTGGGACTCTTCACTCCATGGCTACTCCATTCTGTGACGCCACGGCCTAGTCGCGGTCGCCTAGGTCTTTGAGTCTCACTGCCTCATCGCTTCTCTGGCTACGTGGTGTGCTCCACCTCCATCACCTCCAGTAATCCCCTTGGTAATGTTGGGACTCTTTACTCCATGGCTACTCCATTCTGCGACTCCGCAGTGGGATGCAGTCCTGACTGTGGGCTGGGTCTCCGTCAGCTTTTCCCTGCTCAAGGCCAGCCCCCCTGGCTGTCACTACCACCTGCACCAACCTTTCCTCCAGCTGACGGGCGGGCGGCTCGACGGACCGGCAGGCGGCTGGCGGACGGGCGGCTTGGGCGGACGGGCGGACGAGTTCGGGCGGGCGGGCGTCGGTTCGCGCGGGCGGCGGTTCTGGGCGGGCGGGGGCGCGTTTGGGCGGACGGGCGGGCGGTCTGGGCTGGACGGGGCGGGCGGTTGGGCGGACGGGCGGGCGGCTTGGGCGGACGGGCGGGCGGTTGGGCGGGCGGTTCTGGCGGGACGGGCGGGCGGTTGGGCGGACGGGCGGGCGGTTGGGCGGACGGGCGGGCGGTTGGGCGGACGGGGCGGGCGGTCTGGGCGGACGGGCGGGCGGTTCTGGGCGGACGGGCGGGCGGTCTGGGCGGACGGGCGGGCGGTTTGGGCGGACGGGCGGGCGGACGGGCGGGCAGTGAGACACTGACTTACTTTCGCCTGTCACATTAAAATATCACATTCAGTAACAAAAGTTAATATAGACCATTACAACAAAAGAATAAAAACAATAAAAAGCCGAAGTGAACCATACAAAAGGTTGGTGCAAATGGTGGTGACAGCCAGGGGGGCTGGCCTTGAGCAGGGAAGGGCAGACGGAGACCCAGCCCACAGTCAGGACTGCATCCCACGGCGGTGTCACAGAATGGAGTAGCTATGGAGTGAAGAGTCCCAACACTACCTAGGGGATTACCGGAGGTGATGGAGGTGGAGCACACCACGTAGCCAGAGAAGCAATGAGACAGTGAGACACAAAGACCTAAGGCAACCGCAACTAGGCCACAGCGCCGACCCCCTGAAGTTGAAGCAGCGATCCTGAGGTTAGAGGCTGAGCTGCAGCAACCATAGATGGACGTGGAACCTGAGGGAGGGCGGAGCTAGTCAAAGGCAAACGAGGTGGAGAGCCGTAGGGCAGCAAATGGGCCGCAAGTCCTTGGCGAAGAAGATGTAATGTCCAACAGAGGGAGGCCGAATGGCCAATGGTCCACACTGGAGTCAAGGGTGGTAAGAGAGCACAGCTACATCCTCACTGAGAAGAACACTGTAGACCAGAATCTGCACTGCTGGAGCCATATCGACGCGGTCACTTTGTTTGCAATTGGAGTCTTATCAAAACGAGTCATGGATATCTGTTAGGAATGATCAAGGTTAGGAGAGAAAAAAAAGAAAAGAAAAAAACAGGACCATCATCCATTTGATCACTGGATAACAAACAAACCAAGAGTAGTAATGGTGTTAAAGGAAAGCTTCAATGGCTCACAAAGCTTATTTTCACCATCTATAAAGTTTAGTAAACAACTCCAACATAAAAACAGAATGCTTCTGTTCACTTCAAAGCCTGATGGTACTTACCTGGTTCTTTAAGTCCATCAACAGCACAAACTAAAGGATGAAAATGAGCTTCTTCCAAACAAAATCTCCTCACAGCCATAAGGACAGTTCACCCAAGACTAACCCTTATCAAGCCACTATTCAGACTCTAATATATCAGGAACGCATTCATCTCGTTAATTCAATTAATTAACCACCACCTGGCAGTTATTAATGTTATCATTTGATTAGGAGTAGCCTACCAACTGGCACTGATTTGAAACATGACACATTATGGAGGTTAGCAGACGAATTTTCTAGTTGCCATCAACACTATAGAATTTTAAAAATATATAGCCTATATATTGAATATATTACTGAACACTTATTTAACCATAGCAAAAGTAAGTTTCTTGTGTTAATTTTAAACAAGTCTGATATTATTTTATCTTATATCTGTTAATTAACAGTTGAGATAGTTCTTGAATGCTGGTGTGACAGTAGAAGACAGACTAGCCGGGTTTAAATCCTATGAACTTTGTCCCAGTTGTGCAGGCGGGGCATGTTGTCACACTGCGTTGCAATGAGCAAATGATTATAATTATTGCTTTTCTACTCTATACTTGTATGAACTCTATTGAGAAACCATGAGAAAAGGGTGAATAAATTCTGAGATTCAATGTTCAGAAATTATTAATAGAGAATGCGCGTGACGTCACCGTTGACTGGAGTGCCTGCAGCTCCTCACAGCGAGTCTCATTCATGAAACGTTCGTAAATATACGAGTAAATATGAGAGCGATTTGCGCGTAAAGAGACATGGGATGCGCGTGCATGTTCATTCTCAATTACAATAAATCAAGTCCATCATATCCGACTGAGGCCCCGTTTACACGAGAACGATTCCGGGTGAAAACGTAAAAATATTTTATCGGATGTGCCTTTCGTTTACACGGCGACGGCGTTTTTGAGGCTTAAAACGCAAAAAAGTGAAACCACCCTCCAGAGTGGAAATCTTAAAAACGCTCCACCGCGGCGTTCCCGTGTAAACGGTAAAAACGCAAAAGTCTGCTTGACAGTGACGGTTGTACGCAGGTGCGTGGACTTGGTTTTGTTGTAGTATGCACTCCTAGCCACCTGAAGTGCATACTACATTGAATTTCAAACACTTTTGCGTCACCATTTGCACGCGGATTTCCCACACAAAACGCTCGTCTAAACGCAGAATAAAAAGTGATGGCGCAACGCCACTTTTGCGTTTTCTCTTTAGAATCGTTTCCGTGTAAACATAGCCTGACATCTATAGGCATATAATAACATGAAAGCGAATTTGATTAACTTCATTGTCTTCAGGTGTACTGGACAGAAATTCATCTTTGACACTGCACAACAACCACGTTACAAATCACATAAAAAACACATAAGAAATAATAATGAATACACACTGTTATGTGGATAGCAGATGAACCCAATTGCAGACAAACACGTTTATTGATAACACTGGGAAAAACAAAGGGGGCAAACAACACTAGGGAAAATAAAGAACACTAGACTAAAACTTTGACATTAAACTATACAGGAAAAGACAGGATTTTACAAGATCACAACTTCGTTAAGACAAGGTATACGTATAACCTACCTTATCTTAACGAAGTTGTGATCTTGTAAAATCCTGTCTTATTTTACTTGGCGAGCTATAGCCTATAGACATGGCACAGGACAGCAAACACAAGGGGATCAAATTAGGCTAACAGACATTGACAGCAGGTGACATAGGCCTAGATGAAGCAATGATGACAAAACGAGCGTAACAAGCGGGTGGGGCCAGAGAACGAGACACCGCAAACACACACAGCCCAAACACAAGGCCATGTGCCTGCACACAAAACAAGTATCTGTCATGATCCTGCCTCAAGATAGGACAAGAGGGCAGAATCATGACACATACATAAGTTCAATTAATACAGTATGTGCAAATTCACACACCTCAATTGAGAATTGAGTTTAAAACAGTCACCGCCAATGGAACAAATGATCTCTTATAAATATTCCTCTTGGCGAGCGGTATTTGTAGCCTGCGCCCCGAAGGAAGGATCTCGAAGCAGGAATGGAGGGGATGAGACTAGTCTGAATATATTAAAAATGCCCTTTTCTCCCCAAAAAAAAAAAAAAAAAAAAAAAGTGAATAGCTCATATAACATAATACCTCAACCTGTCCCACCTCTGTCCAAAGCGTATTCACATAAACAATATAGTAAGACATAAAGATATTACAGGAGAAAACCATAATTGACGAAACCACAGAAACAAACAAATATAACCTACATATACATACAAATACAGAAATACATTCCTAGAACGCGTTGCATATGCACACAAACAAGCATTCATGCATGCATACATACATAACATACCACAAACACCATGTACACATCCACGCACATATGCTCTCATGCACATACATAATTTCTTACTGAGGGCATTAATGAGAAGAAAAAAATGATAATAATAATAGTTATAATAATAAAATAAAATAAAAGGGTTTAAGGTGTGATTCTGTTGTACTCATATGGACAAAGTCAGCATAATCATTAATAGGAAATAAAACCTGAGTTACAATTCTTAATCTAATCGATTGTGTAAAGCAATTAATTGAACGGTATAATAGTCTTAAGTTATAATTTACTCTTCTCACTATAGAGTCAATATGAGACCTAAAGGAGAGGCTGGAGTCAAGCCAAAGGCCCAAGTATTTCAATTCCTCAACATTCTCTACAAATGTACCATCTGAGAATATAATTGTTAAACTATTACCATGATTATGTCGAGCAGATCTAAGTTGAAAATAACATACTATAAGACTTACTTTTATTCAATATAAGTCCATTATTCAAAAACCACTTTTGAATAGTGTTAAAATCAAGTTGCAGTGATGATTGAATTGAATTAATATCACGTTTTGAGGAATAAATAACTGTATCATCAGCATACAAGAGAATTTGACTATCAGAGCACATTTGTGGGAGGTCATTAATGAAAATAGAAAATAAAAGAGGGCCTAAACAAGAACCTTGAGGAACACCCTTTCCATTATCATGAACTGAGAGAGAGTTATGTAGCCCATAAAATCCAAAAGGAAAGTTTATCATCAATGATTGTACCACAATATTTTGCTCTATCTTTACGCCTTTTAACATTATTACAATATATTCCTATTTAACACAGATGTCATTTGCTAATTACATAAACTATAAGCTCAATTCATAAGTATATATATATATATATATATATATATATATATATATATATATATATATATAATATATATATATATATATATATATATTTGTACAGTCCTCGAATGTGTTCACCATTATCAGCCTTTTCACCATTTGTATCACTCCGCTTGTCTGTGTTTGTCCAACTTGCATCATTAAGCCAGTAGGCAGTGACAAGTGACTGTCTTTATGAGTGCACAATTGTACTTTAACTTAACAGATCAGTGCCAAAAATATTGATTAGCTAACCTTAGAAAGAACCTATAGTTGCTGAAACCAATCTTTAATGCTAATATATAAATCGCTCCTTTTCCTCTGGACACAAAAAGATTGCACTGGTGTTTGATTGAAATAACATCTAGAATAATCCTCGAAAGAGTTCTCATTAAGGCCATTCCTATTTGAAATTTGTGATTGTGTATTGTCAACAATAAGCAGAATCATTCTGCATTTGCATCCAAGCGTGGATCATTCATTTCAAAATCCTCATTCTCATATTTAAGAATCTGTAATATTTTATGCTACTGCCCACTGACATGCTTTTAAAGCTATTGTTATACCATTTTTATGACCTTCAAACACATGCACAAATGTAGGTCTGAGAAATCCACATTTTCTCTGGGGATGCCCCCGAACCCCTGACTACCTCACCTCTGCATGTGTGTGACTGTGTGGTAATGTGGGCTGGTGTGGTTATAGTGCCAGGGATGTTTTTTCTTAACCAGTCTGACCCTGACTGGTTAGAACAATAGTTTTTTTATATATATATATACAAATATTATTTTACTGTTTATTCATGTTTTTACTCAACATTTGTGCAGTTTTTGGAGGATTTATGATATCTTTTAAATATCTATAAATTAATAAATAAATATTTATTTATCATTGGACTCAAAATAGACAAAATTCATCATCAAAATCAGAAATAACGCAGAACACAGACAGAAATGACAGAAATGAAGTGGCACACTTCCAACAATGCAAAAAACATCCACAATCCTAAATTATCATGCTCACACACATGCACACACACACACAAACACACACATATAGAGGAATACAATATACAGGAATACATACAGACTATGAAAACTGTTCTCTTATCATTTGTATACTAAAATATGCTCCAATGAATACATAAAATACTCTAAAATGCAGAACCACCACAAAAATAAATTGGTAACACTAAGACACATTGAAAATGTGCACACACACACACACACACACACACAGGAATACATTTGTAAGGCTATAAAAAAAGATAAAAGAGATGAGACCAACTATTGTTCTATTGTTCCAAACTATTGTTCCTAGTTGTTCGATTTTCTTCCCAATTTACTTCTTTTTTTTTACAAATATTTTATTTTTACTGCTTTATTTGCTAATTTGTTATTGCTGTTCAGTTGAAATAAATGATCAAATCTTAGGACTCCAACATTTCTCTTTGTAACATTGATTCTAATCATAATGTAACATTATTGAAAAACTGTTGTTTTTTCAGTACAAAAACAGATGCTAAACTTTGACAAAAAATATTTTATTTTTGTTATAATTGTGATTTTATAATATTTAGATATGAATCCAACTGAATCCAACTTTAGAAACTATATCTTTCAGTAATTCAAATAGTATATAGGCCTAGTGGTGCTCTATAGCCATCTAGTGGATAAAGTGACTTATTACAAATTTTAACCTGTATTTTCCAAAAATTAGGACAAAATCTTACATTCAACCTTGTAAAATTATCCATGGTATCCCCGGAATGACAGTTAGAAATCTGGGTCTTTTATAAAGTTTATTTAACATAAAATGCTGTTTTTTTGTAAAAATCCTATTTAAATAAATATTTATTTATTTATAGAAATAAATAAAAAAATCATAAATCCTCCAAAAACTACACAAACGTTGAGTAAAAACATTAATAAACAGAGTAAAATTATATTTGTTAAAAAAAAAATACTATTCTGTTACAAAATTAAATGTTATAGTCTGGGGTCCAGCCACTAACAAAGAGAAACAGCCACTAACAAATGAAGCTCTAACTCTGAAATGGTAAAGAACAACTTTTAGTTTCATCTTGTTTTGAATGAGATTAAGTCAAATTATATTTAATTTGTTAAGCACATTAAAATGTATCATCTTATAAACAAGTCCACAATATAGAGCAACAAGCACTGTATATGGTAGTCCCTTAGGGACTAGCAGCAGTTGTGTGGTTTTAGAAAGAGAGGAAATTGTGTCAGTGACTGACAGGTCAGGCAACAGGCAGTGCAGTTATGTTTCTTAAAATAGCACTATTTTCCAAAGAGGACGGCACTCTGGTGTCACAGCCACCAGATTTAGTGCTGTTAGGAAAGACTGGTAGATGTGCAAAAGAAAAGAAAGATCATTTTGTTCCTGTCCTGTGGCTACAGGCCAGAAATAAACAGAGGATCTGTGCCAAAATCCTGGCCTTAAGTAAGAGTGTATCTCTATGACACATACACAACTACAGTTGCAAACTATCCTTAAACACCAACTCAGAATAATCTGAACAAGTGTATTGTGAGCACCTGTTTAACCACTTCCAAGATGGTTGATACCATTAAAAAAATCTATCTAAAGTATGTGGCTTTTAATTTCTTAAAAACAATGCAGGAAGACCATTGCCGTATTCCAGGAGGACAAAATCAAATTCATCAGACTTAAACTGTGAATAATTTTAACACCAACATTTCTTGGTCAAGATCTTGATTGACAGTGCAGAGTCCAGCACTCCGAAAGTCTCCTCCTGTACATCACAAAGACTTTTAATGAGATTCAAGAGGAGTCATGCTCCCTCCTAACTGAAAAATGTCCAAACTGGACCATTTTCATATATACACTCACCGGCCACTTTATTAGGTAGCCCATGCTAGTAACGGGTTGGACCCCCTTTTGCCTTCAGAACTGCCTCAATTCTTCGTGGCATAGATTCAACAAGGTGCTGGAAGCATTCCTCAGGGAGTTTGGTCCATATTGACATGATGGCATCACACAGTTGCCGCAGATTTGTCGGCTGCACATCCATGATGCGAATCTCCCGTTCCACCACATCCCAAAGATGCTCTATTGGATTGAGATCTGGTGACTGTGGAGGCCATTTGAGTACAGCGAACTCATTGTCATGTTCAAGAAACCAGTCTGAGATGATTCCAGCTTTATGACATGGCGCATTATCCTGCTGAAAGTAGCCATCAGAAGTTGGGTACATTGTGGTCATAAAGGGATGGACATGGTCAGCAACAATACTCAGGTAGGCTGTGGCGTTACAACGATGCTCAATTGGTACCAAGGGGCCCAAAGAGTGCCAAGAAAATATTCCCCACACCATGACACCACCACCACCAGCCTGAACCATTGATACAAGGCAGGATGGATCCATGCTTTCATGTTGTAGACGCCAAATTCTGACCCTACCATCCGAATGTCGCAGCAGAAATCGAGAACTCATCAGACCAGGCAACGTTTTTCCAATCTTCTATTGTCCAATTTCGATGAGCTTGTGCAAATTGTAGCCTCAGTTTCCTGTTCTTAGCTGAAAGGAGTGGCACCCGGTGTGGTCTTCTGCTGCTGTAGCCCATCTGCCTCAAAGTTCGACGTACTGTGCGTTCAGAGATGCTCTTCTGCCCACCTTGGTTGTAACGGGTGGTTATTTGAGTCACTGTTGCCCTTCTATCAGCTCGAACCAGTCTGGCCATTCTCCTCTGACCTCTGGCATCAACAAGGCATTTCCGCCCACAGAACTGCGCCGCTCACTGTAAACCCTAGAGATGGTTGTGCGTGAAAATCCCAGTAGATTAGCAGTTTCTGAAATACTCAGACCAGCCCTTCTGGCACCAACAATCATGCCACGTTCAAAGTCACTCAAATCACCTTTCTCCCCATACTGATGCTCAGTTTGAACTGCAGGAGATTGTCTTGACCATGTCTTGAGTTGCCGCCATGTGATTGGCTGCTTAGAAATTAAGTGTTAATGAGCAGTTGGACAGGTGTACCTAATAAAGTGGCCGGTGAGTGTATATAAAATCTGCTAAAAGGACATAAAACCAAAAGGAAACATTTTATTCTTCATTCATGGTTTTAATAGTACATAAAATGGCACTCTCTCACTGAATGTGAAATTAAAATACAGTTTCATGAATAGTGTTGAGCATTCATTAACACAGTTCCTCCTTTGTGAATACAGGATTGTGTATCTAAAACACGTCAAGAAGCAGGCGTGATTTCACAAGGACAGAGATATCGAGGGATATGACTGCAAAAAAATGAAGCTTATGAGGTATGAATGAACAACATTAACATGGTAGATGTCAGTTCTAGATTACAATTGGAAATGTGCAAATGATCTACAGAGGTTGTCTAAGTACTTTCATTTCTGTATGAGGCAAATACATGATAGCAAACTGCTAGCAGCTAAAACACACCCGGAGTTTGATGAGCGTTACTTGACAGAGAGCAGCTGCTCCCACTTGAGTGCCCTTAAAATTCATACAGGTCCTTCGCATTGCTTTTTAAAAAGCCAACTTCACAAATATTACATTGAAATGAAAACAATAAAAACAAAATGAAATGATAAAAAAAATCTAGAAAGGCAAATCTGCACAATCCTGAGATAATATATTTTAAAACAAGAAATTATTTCAACAATTTCTTTCATTTATACGGACATAAAAATATTGTCTCTTCAGTGTTTTCATGCTAAGACAAAAAAAAAACTACTATAGTGCTACATGTCATTTTTGTTACATACAGAATACCTGAAATGTTCAGAACATAAATTATTGTGGTCATAAAAAGCTTCACACATAACACAGATCAACATCTAGCCAGTTTTAAATAAATCAACACTGTAGTTACTAACCTGGGCCCAAACTTACTTTGTTGGTTCCTTGTGACAACTCAATCTTTTATTTATATATTTTCATTATATTAACGCCAGTGAAGTAACTTGGATGTCATTACTTTGAAAATGAATTCCGTTAACATATTTTTATGTTTATGAAATGATCTGGCCTTAATGTTAGCATCACATTTTTACATTTAAAACTAGACGAGTGTTAGACAGTAGGCCCAACCGTTCAAGCTCACAATCAAACAACTACAGTTAGATGTAAGCGTTTGCATTGTGAATGCGAGAGGAAATCAATAAAGCCTTGGATACTTGTGTTCTTGCTAGAGATGCTATAAAACTCACACAAAGCTGGTAACTTGGCCCCACTGACTAAAACACCAGTTCACATCCTCTGAAACACATCGGTTTAAATCGTGAGTATGTGCAGGAATCAACATATTGCTTCAGTACATTCAACTGAAGTCTCTGACACAGAACATGTTGTACCGTGTCCTGTGAAACTATGAATGAAAGAGTTAACACTGCAAATTAAGTGTGAGGAGTATTATAAGCAATGTGACATGTGGAAGACAAAAATGCCCTTATTCAGACTGTAACATTCATATGAAGACCATTATCAACCCTTTGATAATTCCATAATTCTGAAATATAGTCACATACATAGTTATCCAAAATAACTCAAGGCCTCCACTATAGTTCAGTCCTTACGGTTATCATACAAGCTTCTTCTCCCTCTCAAACACCGTACTCATACTTTCCCCAGTTTCTTGGGTTCACTGCTCGGGATGCACCAGTCATCCGCCTCCATACTTGTTTGATAATGCCGTAAGGCTGACTTGTTGAACACAGGAAGCCTCTCTATTGATTCAGTGGATAAAGCCTCACGGGGTCAAAGAGACAAAATAGACAGTGAATCGAACGTTTTTAATATATTAATGAATTTTAGAAGAATTTCAGGCAAATTCTAAATTGTGGTCACATTTACTGTTGTCATTTTTGTGGGGGAAATCCAGTCATTTTAAATAGGAGCCCACGTGATTAAGTGCGTCCTGAACAGTGTTAATTTTGGCACCCATTTTTGATTTAGTCTTAGTCCTCATCTTCAGACGAAAATATTGGTCTTATTTACATTTCAGTCATTTTGTCTTATATAGTTTTAGTCTAGTTTTAGTTGACGAAAAGTCACTGCAATTTTTGTCAACTTTTAGCCATTACTTTTAGTCAAACTGCAGTTAGCGACATTAATTTTGGTCAGCGAATTTATATGTAGTCTATTTATATGTAGTATATTTTAGAAAAAATAAGTAATTTATTTTTTTTTTCTCTCTAGGCTACGTGGCGTATTGCATTCACTTGAAGAAAAAAAATCGACTCTGTTTTTCTGAATTAACAAGTTAATTTTTCATGAGGAAAATTTTTTATGCTCTGTTTTTCTGAATTAACGATATTTTTCATGAGAAAAATTATTTTTTTGCTCGTTTTTTTCTGAATTAATGAGTTAATTTTTCATGAGAAAAAGTTTTTGCTCTGTTTTCTGAATTACGAGTTAATTTTTCATTAGAAATTTTTTTTGCTCTGTTTTTCTGAATTCGAGCTAATTTTTCATGAGAAATTTTTTTTTGCTCTGTTTTTACTGAATTAATGAGTTAATTTTTTCATGGAAATTTTTTTGCTCTGTTTTTCTGAATGAAAATTTTTTCTTTTGAAAAATTAAGTCGTTAATTCAGAAAAACAGAGACAAAAACTTTTTTCTCTGAAAAAATTAAGTTGAGTTAATTCGAAAAACAGAGCAAAAACTTTCTCATGAAAAATTAACTCATTAATTCAGAAAAACAGCAAAAAAAATTTCTCATGAAATTTAACTCTGTTAATTCAGAAAAACAGAGCAAAAATTTTTTCTCATGAAAAAGTTAACTAATTAATTCAGAAAAACATGATTTTTCTTCAAGTGAATGGATACACACCACTACATGACCAATTCAATTGAGCTTATGAGAAATTGAAACGGTTTGGTGACATTGCACTCTTTGGCAGTAACACTTGTGCAATTCTACATATCCATTTTCCTTAGTTCAGTGGTTCTCCAAATTTTCTCCAGTCACACCTTTCCATTAAGGGACAATATTTGCCCCTTTAATCAATTTTTCCAGTTCATATTTTTACCTTTATAAATATCTTTATAAAATAAATAATGCTTTAAGTGAGTCACCGAGTCATTCATTCATTCAGTAACGAAGCAAGTTGCTGTATTAACGGATCATTCAATCTCACGATTCGTTCAAAGCCACAGATTCGTTCACAAATGTAGAACATCACTTATTCGTACCCTTTTGTTTGTTGAACTGATGTATAAAATCAATATCACATTTGAAATCGTGTGGATATTCAGAAAACATTGCATTCTTGCTCGTATAATATGATCAACATTTAAAAACACAGCTGGATGTCAGCCTGCATTTTGATTCGCAGATTTAGTTGCAAACAGCTCGAGCAGCTCGTGACAGAACACATACCGACTGAATGACCCTCTAAGTTGAAAATCTCAAATGAAGATCGCTGAACTCCAGTTTAACTTGTCTGTGCTTTCTGATCATCCACAAACTTCTTCAGCAGTGTAGAGAGAGGGTGTGCGCATCGCGATGCGTGGTTGCCAGATACTATTGAAAAGACCGGCTAAAATCGTGTTCTTTTAACCGAAAAGCTCTGACTGGGGGTTTAAGGTTTTGAAATCTGGCAACCGTAAGCATGAACGCTTGTAAAAACAGTCAATGTGCTGTCGTCTCCTTTATTTGACAAAAAACAAGTGGTTTTGTCCAGTTTAAATTTGGTTTAAACACATTTCAGTCTCGTCTTTTTCGTAAACGATATTGCATGTGTTGATATAGTCATATTGATTGTCATTTTTCAGATAGTCATTTTTCGTCATAGTTTTCATTAACGAAATTAACACTGGTCCTGAAGGATTTCCTGACAGATTTTGTAACTGGTTTTAGTTGGTCGCACGGGTTCACCAATGGACCTCGTTAAATTTGTGACTACAAATCTTCAGCGCAAAATTTGTGAAAGTACCTGAAAAAAAGACCAATTATGCCCTTTGTCAAAGTCTTGATTTTGTTTTTGGGTTCTACTAGATAGGGCTGTGAAACGATTAATCGTGATTAATCACATTCAAAATAAAAGTTTGTGTTTACATAATATATGTGTGTATATTTATATACAAAATAATTATACACACTACACACATATTATGTAGCACAAACTTTTATTTCGGATGTGAATTCAATCGCGATTAATCGTTTCACAGCCCTACTTCATTATAAAAAAAAAACACATAATTTTTCACATATTTTTGCAGCTTCTCTCTTCTCAGTCTGTCAGTAACGCTCCGTTTAGTTCCTGTCTCTATGAAGCCCTCCTTCTGAAAAGCACAATGAGCTCTGATTGGTCAGCTAGACCAGTGTGTTTTGATTGGTAAACCACTTTCAGTGTATTTTGGAAATGTCATAAATTTCAACACACTAATAACTAGCTCAACCAACCCTTTTTTAATTAATTATTTAAATGAGGAATATTGTTGCGTGTTTGTTCCCGAAAGAAAACTCACAACTACAAAGGAGGCATTTCAGAGAGATACTGATACACAGAATAACTCACTTTGGAGGAGACTTTGTTATTTTTTTATGCTCAAACTGCATCGATATGCACTAACGGAAGCATAATAGTTCCTCTTTTAAAGGTATTGTCCACCCAAAAATGAAAATTATGTCATGAATCCTGTGGAACACATAAACAAATTGGTAACCGAACAGTTTCCCATTGACTTCCACTGCTCAATAGGAACCAGAACTGTTTGGTAACCAACATTCTTCAAAATATCTTCTTTTGTGTTCTGCAGAAAAAAGAAAGCTATTCCTGTTTGAAATGACATGAGGGTGAGTAAATGATGACAAATGAGTAAATTCACCTTTAGCATAGTCACAAATTTTGAGGGCAGTTTTGTGGTCACAGATATACAAGATCCAATGAATCTAACCTTTAATGCAACATTGTATGTGTACCTTTAGGTATATGACTGCCGATGTGCCATATCCCTCCATAGAGTAGAGCTGCAGATCCCCCTGGAAGTACTTGGCATAAAGGCGGGAAATAGGAAGACCGTAGCCAAAACCAGCCTGCAAAGAATACAAGCCAAAGTGAGTGTGTGAGAAAAAGAGGAACATTGAATTACAACTGCATTACAATACTAATCTGGTGTAAACAACAAACATTGTTAGTAATTCTGCTAATTTATAAATCTGTAAGCTCACAGCTCGCATAAAACATCACTGTGGATCAAAGATTTACCATGTGGTAACATTGCACAACAAAGACTATCTTACCAGGGGAGCATTGCGAGTGTCTTCAGTCACAGGACTCGGTGCAGTTGAATACATGTAACTAAAAAGCCTTTCGATTTTCCTCAAAGGAACCCCACCTCCTCTGTCAGACATCTAAAATAACACAAGTCATTACAAAACAAGTTTTGACCCTCACTGCTTTTGCCAGCATGTTGTGAGTTAAAACAGAGATAAAATATTCAACTTTTGATGAACCGTTAACCTGCTCTAGGGCTCAAGCGAGATCCTATACAAAGTAAAAACTTACTGTATTTTGTTCATGAATGTGTTTCCATAATAATACAATCATAAGTGGATACACATAAAACAGTTCAACATGGAGATAGATGGAAACAAAAAACGTTTTCGACTACCCACATTTTCCCCTAATTTACTCAAATGCCTTTCCTTTCAGTTGCAGATTTATAACTTTATTATCTCTGAAGACATTATGACTGTAAACAAAATATTTGTGCGACTGATGCTCCTTTGGTTCTGAACAGCTCGTGCAAGCGTGCGTGTGGTCCATGAGGGTGCACACCTCTGGTTGCAGTTTCACTCCGTAGTTCTGTGAAAACTCAGATACTTGCACTATGCAACTTTAAGTGATATCAAAGGGTCTTGTGCGAGTGCACGCACTGAGACGAGGGAATAACATAGCTTAATATGAAAAAATGGTGGAGTATCCCTTTAATTATTTGAATCAGGAAAGTAAGACTTCACTCATTTCTAGTCAAATTAGTTCTTAAGACACAGTTGAGAATGGTGACGTGAGAGCTCCACTGACGTCTTCGCTCCTATTGGTTGTCCCTCGCAAAATTCACTGCTTATTTGCATAAAGTTAAAAGTTTACTGAACTGTGTCGCTTGACAGTAGAGCCCGACCAATAAAGGATTTTGAAGGCCGATACCGATACAAATATTTTTTGGTTTTAAAATCCAATATGCCGATATATCGGCCGATATTCTTTTTTATTATTTTTTTTTTTCCCGAAACGCGCAACAAAAGATTAACAGATTTCCCAAACGTTAGTTATGATTTTTAACTAAAATATTATGATCATGCATTTTAAAAAAAGAAACTTGTTTGTTTTATTGTCACAACAGAACAGACTGATGATAGTGGCATTAGCTAGCTTTGTGATTAGCTAGTCTATAATGAGTAATAATTTAGCAATGGATGGCGTCATACTGCAAAGTGTAAAACATTACATTTTCAATATAACAGGCCAAGAAGAAATGAATAGTCTTATTGCTATAACTGTCATGCGCTATTAAAGAAATACTTCAGTCACTATGTCAAGTTAAAAGGACAGTCAGTCAAATACACTGTAACAACGTAACGTAATTATTACTAACTAATTCCGCGACTGATGGGGAGGTTCTTTTAATTGTTATTCAAGCAATGTATGTCTCGTGACCAACTCAACGAGTGTTGCCAACAGGGATGGTGTAGAGTGCCCTCTGGTGGACAAACTATACAACTCCAACACTTATGAAATGGTTCAAGCGTGTTTCGTCCGTTTTTATTTTTGAAATATTCATTTATCGGCCATTATAACTGCCGATACTGATAATTTGGAAAATGCCTAATATCGGCCGATAATATCAGCATGCCGATATATCGGTCTGGCTCTACTTGACAGGCTTGCTTTCTGTCACCATTGGCCACTGTCTACTCATGTAAACGGGGCTTGAGTGCTTGTCAAAGAAAGCTCACCTTGATGGTCAGATCTTCTTTTCCTAGAGAAACTCTCACTTTGATTGGTGGGAGATGTAGGCTGGTCTCATGGGTTTCAATAGTTGCTCTCATTGCATTCTGTTATGAAGAAACAACTTTATTATCATCAAATGCATGATGGCCATGTCCTTCCAAACCCTGATTGGCTGTCTTTGTTCCATGGAACACAAAAGGAGATGTTTCTGAATGTTCATGCTGCTCTTTTCCATATAGTGATGTTCAGTGTTGGGTGTAATGCCTTACTAAAAAAATTAAATTATGTAATTTAATGACTTTTCCCAAAAAAGTAAAAGTAAAGGATACCTCTTAATTTTTTTGTAATTGAATTACAGTTACTTCTGATTTAATTGCATTAATTACATAATAGACAATAGAACAATTCTATACTGTATAAAACAGTGGATTTAACATCTATTGATAAAATGTATGTTTAGAATGCTTTAAATACTTGATTAGTTCAAAATTAATTCATGCAATTTTACATCCTTTACTTGAAAGAATTAAAAGAGCAGTTTCATGCCTATCCTTGTATTGTTTAAAAGGTTGATATGTTATTTTAAAAAAGTAATAAGAAATGCTATACTTTTTTAGAGAGAGAGTGATAAGTACAGTAATCTAATTACACTGTTGAAAATATAATTAGTAGCTAGTAATTAATTACTTCTCCAAGTCCAAGTCTTTTGAACCCATATGATAAATTTGGATGGGGAACAGACCAAGTCATTATTCACTGAAAAATCTACATCATTTCATAAAACCTTTCATTTTGTGTTCTGCTGAAGGAAGAAAGCCATACAGATTTGGAACGACATGAGGATGAGTAATGATGACAGAATTTTTGCTCTTGTGTTTATATAGACTAATTGTGTGTGAGCTATAGCTACAATAAAGTGATTCAAGTACCTTGAAGAGCTCAAAGAGCATGTGGTACAGATGAGAAGGCACATAAACTATATGTATTGGATCATTGGGTCCTTTAACTGCAATAACAACAGATATATTGATTCAGCAACAGTTGTGTAAACCCGAAAGCTATGCCATAGCATGCTATCCCACATGAACTTATAATTGTGAGAATGCATTGAAAAAATCAACATTGGCATGCTGCCCAAAATAGTCAGCTATGAAGCACATGATAAGAGGTTAGGCTGGCTAATTTGTTACTATGTGTTGATAAAACAGGTGACCAGCTGCAACGGTGGTCACTCAACCTTGTAGGTTCTCTTTGCTTGACAAAATAATACACTGCTATTTACCCGACTAAAAGATAAACCGTGAGATCATGCCAACTTTTTGCCAATGTGTAACTAAGTATACAGCACAAATCATATCGTCCAATATATGTCTCCATAGACACACAGTGATAAGATTATAAAGCGCTATTTCTACCAACACAGATAGGCGATTCAAGAACTTACTCATTGTGTTGCATATTTGCTTCATTTTCTTATCAAATTCAAATACACTACACTATTATTGATATATACACTATATTGAGTTTAAGCAAATTCAAATACTCTACACTATTATTTCTCACTATCTTAAATTTTGCTGTTCATATAAATGTACATTACAGCTACACAACTCTTCAAAAGATTTTTTGCCCATCTTATGTTCATTAAGCCTGCATTTAATTGATCAAAAATGCATTGAAATACAGCACTATTAGAATAAAAAAGCACTCAATGTTAAAAACAGTTGTGCTGCTTAAAGCTACTGTGTAACTATTTTAGTTTATTCTTAGCTAAAAACACTTAATTCTTTCAAAAATATATATGTGCTCATTAATGTATATTTACTTCGTTCAAGTAATAAAGTATTCTCGTGAGTGTATAATATGTCATTGAAAATACATACGGGTAAGGGGTTCTAATGTCGGTCACCATGTTGCCCCTCCATCTTGAAAGTACATTAGCCAAAGAGGGACATACCCGTTAATTCAAGCTTCGCCTTTTGCGTTTACGTTTGAGTTAACAATCATGGACGAGGTCGAACTGGAAGCCATGTTAATCTTGGACTACATTGGCCACTGTAGGAGTTAAAATGAAATCGGAATTGAGAGGAACAGAAACTAATATTCACTGGATGGTCATATACCTTTTCACCGCTAGATGGGGGTAAAAATCACACAGTGTAGCTTTAACATTTTTGTAGGAACGGCTACATATTTTCAGGATACTTTGGTGAATAGAAAGTTCAAAAGAACAGCATTTATTAGAAATACAATGTTTTGTAAGATTATAAATGTCTTTACGGTCACTTCAGAGTTTCTGCTAGAAAAAATGGTGCCGGTCAAAGTAACCGGCAGAGGTTTTGTTTTACCAACATTTTGATGATTTGCCGGTCAAATATTGCCTCTTAATTACTCAAGTTAAGGAAAACGGGAGGCAGGCTATGTATGTAACTTAAAAAATGACATAATCAGGCCATATAGAATGCAACATGGTATTAGCCTACTTTTCAAATAGACGAAAAAACTTGGCGTCAATAAAAACCAATCGTGTTTTAATATTCACACACATTCACTTTTTGAAACATTGAGCCACGGATGTACCTATACAAATAAATAACATCTCCAGTTAACTAGCAGATAATTCATTTAGTTTGCTAATAAATTTGCTACTGAGTTTGCTACAACCTATCGCCATTGCGGAGACTCTATTCATTCCGGTGAAATCACAAAATAAAATGCACACAAACGTGTCCCTGCTTGATATAGGCCACTGATGAACATAGGCTATTCAGTTTTGATGAGAGAAACCAGTAGCCTACGAGTGCGCAGATTAGAACCACTGATCTATATAATGAGATGTTACCGATTCACCATCGTCCGTCGCGTGTGGCCTCTGAAAAAAGCTTTTAAGGCTAGCCTGCCTGGGCCTGGCCATATTTGAAACGTCTCACTCAATCGTATGTTTTTTAGGTCTGAAATTACAGCCGTTTTAGGCGTGCGCTTTATTTGAAATGTTTTTGCCTGTTCCTTTATAACATAGCCAAAGGTCGTGTATTTATTGCTTTATACATTTTAGGCTTATTCTCAAATTCATATTGTGAACTTATGCAATTTTAATCGGACAATTCGACCAGAGACATTTAATTTTGTCGGACACTTCATTTTTTTCTCAGCCAATGTCCGGTAAAACCAAAAAACGGTGTCACTTTACTAACTAATCCGTCCTTGCAAAAAAACACCTTTTAAAAGGTAGTGTCTTTTTAAGGGCAAAGTTGAATTCAAGGTCATGCTTGATTGATTAGCATAATTGCACACTAAAGAGTCCAGGCATGTTTTATATCATGCAGGACAAGAATGTGGCATTTTACAGCATACCAATAATCCCCAGCCAACACCATCCCACATCTCACAATGTCAAACAAATCTATAGATTAGCATGGAATCAGCGGTGGTGTAAATAACACTGTAGAGATAACCTTCAATGCAGAGTTCACCTCAGGACTCAGAGCACACAAAGACGTAAAGTTTGAGAAAGCTCTCACTCACAGTTCACTTGTTTGATTTCCACTTCTGGAGAAGTCAAGTAGTACTGATCACACAGCAACTTGGCACTTTCATAGGCATCTGGAGAGGGAACGAGCGAGACACAACTTGAGTCGGCCAAAGTAGGACATGCAATGTCAATTTCACTTGCAGTTTAGTAGTAACACAGTCAAGAAACATGATTAATTACCTTTAACAACCTCCACAGCATCACAATTTGGGTCGATACTGCCTATGTGTTTGGGGTGGGCTGGATTGGTGCTTCCATCAAAGATTAACGCTAAAATTAACACATTTTAAGTACATTTTAATTGCAGGGATGCATGATATATGCGTTCTACATCGGTTATTTGCTAATATTAATGATTCTACAACTAACTGTAACTAACTGTTAACAAACTGTTCTTGAGCTAAACTGGATTTAAACTACTGTGCAAACGTTTGGGTTCAGAAAGATTTTTTTTCTTTTATTTAGCAAGCATGCATTAAATTGATCAATAGTGAAAGTAGACATTTACATTGTTAGAAAAACATGTTTCTTTGAAGTTTCTGTTTTCAACACTGATAATTAGAAGAAATGTTTACATTCATTTTATTAGAATGATTTCTGAAGGATCATGTGACACTGGAAACTAGAATTATGGTGCTAAAATTCAGCTTAGATCACAGGAATAAATGGCATTTTAAAATATATACAAATGTACAAGGTATTAATGACATTTAATAATAGTCCTGTTTTTGGTATACAAGTATTTTTTTGCAAATAAATGCAGCTATGGAGAGCATAACAGACTTCTTTAAAAAAAAAAAAAAATCTTACTGACCCCATTTAGTTTGCCCTCATCTAAAAAAAGTTCACCTATAAAAACACTAATGATTTAATAACATTGTTAAAAGAATCTTTAGCAAAACTTAAAATGAATATCCATTACAATATTGCAATGCCTACATTCACTTGAAGTATTTAAAATGAATTTGATTTTATTTTAATATAGTCTATTTATCAGTTATGCAGCTATGGTCCATTGTACAATACATTATCAGCAGATTTCTATTCTATTGTTTCAGCTAAGACAGAAATATCCATCGTACTGGCCAGGGCTTTAGGAAACATCCTGAACTCTTACTGTGCTGATTCATCAGCATGCGTGTGGAGATTCGGCTCATGTAGAAGCGGTCCAAAAAATACTGGACGTTCTGATTGGTCACAGGATCCACGCCAAAGGCCTCCTTGTACTCCAGCACTCCCTGAGCCATGGTGGGCACCACATTGTTATGCCTGTTCCTGACATTGATCAGCGTTTCTGTGAATCTAAAAGACATGCCATCCAGTTAAACACACTATTAGAGTTCATTAAAGCAAGCTGCAGCACTGAGATAAACTTGTGTAAGATTCATGAAGAACTATTATGCCCTGTTAGTTGTTTTGGGTGTCCACTAAAATAAGTTTTCAGTGCTTAAATGTAAAAAAAAACAAATTTTTCACATATTTGACCATGTACACGGTTTAGTTCCTGTCTTTACGAAGCCCCTCCTTCCAAAAAGCGCAATGTGCTCTGATTGGTCGACTGGATCAGTGTCTTGTGATGGTCAACAACTTTAAGCATGTCACTCAAGCCCCGTTCACACCGCCAGCGACTTTGTCGCTGTGTGTCGCTGGGCAGTCGTTTGTGGGCATTCGTAGTGCTGTCGCTCTAATGTTATTGGTAGACTGCACATCTGGCCATGTCTATACACAATACTATCACAAATGATATATACAACTATATAATTTTAATTTGACTTGGAATAAATTACTTTTAAGGCTAAAAAGAAACCGTATGCTGTTGGGAGAGCGTTTTATATTACCATAGCAACACTGGAATAAAAAATGTACTAGATTAACGATCGATCAACAAATTAAAGTCACTCATACTGTCATAAATGATTAAATCATCATTCGGATTTGACAAATAATAAATTTTCTTGTCCCTAATAGTCAACGTAATGCAGGGGAAATTGTAAAATTAACTGCAGCAGTACTAACGTGCATCATAAAATTACATCACTCGAACTATAACGTTAAATGTATGAATTAAACTCACTGAGACTGTCGACAGTTTATTTTCCATGCATAATTTTACCATCCATGTATGTGGTTACAGTCAAATCATATAAAAACAGTGAAATCATCCTCGAACTCTTGTGTCTTGCCTGAACTCAAGACAAGAAAACTCAAGAAAGTCTTCTTTTCTATTGGTTGTCGCTCGCGAAAATCGCTTCTCATTTGCATAAAGTCGAAATTTCTCAACTTTTCCTTGTCTCGTCGCTTGACACGCCCACATTCTGTCACCAACGGTCACTGTCGCTCGTGTCGCCTGACGTCACCAGCGCTCCATTGAAATTAATGGGATCATTTTGCTTTGTCGCTGTGTGTCGCTGGCGGTGTGAACGGGGCTTCAGTCAGGCCTCGCCACCTTTAATTTGCGTGTGCATTTGCCAGGAATTATTTATTGTGGTGTGTTCGTTCCCAGAAGAAAACTCAAGACTAATCAAGGCGTTTCAGAAACAGTGACACTTAGGGATGCACGATATAATGGCCACATTATCGGTATGGGCCGATATATGATTATTTTTAATGTTATCGTTATCGGCCCAACAAGAACATTTAGCCGATATCTAAAAGCCGATAAATAATGTATTAATTCCTTGAGCTGAGGCACTTTAGATGTGCACTGTTCAACATGATGCTTTTAAATTGCTTGAAATACTATTGAAATCACTTTAAAAAAGAAAAATCCAGTTAAAGTGCAAAATGTGCAGCGCAAGTCTGTCATATCGGCTACACAACATTAAAATAAGAACATCATAATTGTGTTTGTATCTTGGCTTTTAATTAGGAAAATCAAAATTGTCTAAAAATTTGGGTTTAGATTTATCGGCCAAAATATCGGTTATCGGTTTTCAAATATAAAGAATTATCGGTTATCGGTATCACTCAAAATTGTCATATCGGTGCATCCCTAGTGACACTGATAGAGAGATAACTGCCTTTAGAGTGGCTTTGTGCTTTACAGAACGTTTTCATGCTCAAACAGCAGCATTACACACTAAAGAAAGTTAAAAATGTAAAAAGCATAATAAATCCGCTTTAATATTGACTTACTTAGTCAGGATTTTTTTATCCTCAGGGTCTTTCTCCAAAAAGTCAACAAGCTCCATCAGACTCTGCGCATACCTGCCGTAAAGAGTAAACAAACAGTCAGGGTTTTTTTTTAGACCGGCCTATATGAGCTCAATGCATTGGGTTTTATAAAGCGGCATGAACTATAATTCAATTTTTCCATATAAATCGACATTGAATCAAATCAAATTGAGATCAGAATCACACTGAATTTAGAACTAGTGAATCAGAATCCAATTGAATTGTAAGATCTCTACCGATACCCAGCCATATTTGAAACACAACCATAATGCACTGCACACATTAAGTAGTTCTGTGTATTATTTCCTTGGTATATATTAATTTGTCTGACTGGCTGAAGCTGTATAGAACTGATGGGTATTTACACTAACCACTGATTGCTTCTTTACGAAACTTAAATGGTGAATACATAGTTTTGCAAGGATATTTTCAAGGTTGGAGTAAATGGGAGACATGCTGCACTGGGAATGACTGTCATGTGACACAGTGGACATACTGTGCTAGCTCCCATCCACCTGGAAAACAGTGTTCTGTGTCAGTGTGCTGCAACGTCAAAGAGGACTTGTTCACATTTCAGACCTTTAGGAAGGTTACAGTGCACACTTGTTTGCGTTCTCATGATATTTGACACTGCATAACATTTCTAATGAACACATTTGAAAGTTACATTTAGCTCAGGTTTTGATCTCAGCACGAGTCACAGATTCTACAGTCTTGAGGACAAGGACTCTGAAGCACATGAGGCTTTAAAATTCAAGTTATACAAATATTATATGATATAAATGCATTAAATAATTTGTACGAAAATAAAAAAAAATGTAATAAAAGAATGAATTCAAAAATGATCTAAAAATGTTTTAATATAATAAACAATAATCATTATTTATATATAAACATATATTTAAATTGATTTAAATAAATGTGTATATAATAAAAAATAATAATATAAAAATATATTTTTTGTTGAAAATACTTTTTTCAGACAGAGATAAAATTTGAAGTATAATCTATTTTTTAACAGTCTATGAGTATAAAGCAGAGTAATTGTCATAATTTTAGCTTGTTTGTATTTTGCCTGTCCTCTGTGTCGTGTAGGTTTTTTTTTTTCATTTTTGTCTTTTTTTTATAAGCAAAATCCACTGGGTTTTAATAAGCGGCATAAAGTAAAAACATAAAAAAGCTAAAAATTAAAAAAATACTAAAATAAAAAAATAAAAAATGTAATAATTTATATAAATAATAAGAATAATAAACAAAACATTTTTTTGATAATTTTGTGTCATTAGTGTAAATGTTTGCTTGTTTGTGATTTGCTTTTTTTATGTAGCCTCTAAAAAAAATGCAGCAAAGTCAGCGGAAAACAGTTTTCATAATGCCCATTTACATAATTTTCAAAGCATTCCAGTTGACAAGTTGAACACAAAGCCTCTGCCAAACCTTGTAAGACAAAGGGCAATAACAGCTCAATTTGAGTTTATAAATCATCCTGTCGTTCAAAATCCTGTCCATTCAGAACTTCTTAAAGGTCAAGTTCTATTCATAAACTGAAAAACAGTTGAGTTTTACCGTTTTCGAATTCATTCAGCTGATTTTCTGATATTTAGAAGAATATCAGTAACCAGACCGTTTCTGATTTCATTGACTTCCATAGTAGGAAAAAAATACACTATGGAAGTCAATGAGACCAGAAACTGTCTCGTTACTGATATTCTTCTAAACATCAGAAAATCGGCTGAATACATCTGAAAATGGTCAAACCCAAATGTTTAACTCTGGGGGAGTGGTAAAATGAGCCTATTTCCGAAAAAACTGGAGTATCCCTTTAAGGGACAGAGATCAGGACGTGTCAAAGGTCAGACTCTGACCCACATCTTAACAAGATCAACGACTCTTACTGTCAGTTTCTGCTGCGCTGCATGTACATATAAAGTATTTTTGTCAACTTCAAAATGACATACCCCTACAAAAACTAGTTAGTTTCTAATATTCTAATTATGTTAAGCCAACTAAAAAAGATTGTTACTTGCCTGCCTGTGTCAACTGACTTCTTTATGATGTAAACAGCACTAATGTTGTCATGATGTAAACAAACACTCATAACTTTGACCTCAGGTTCAAATTTCTGAAGCAATATCTGTGTGCATGTTAGATAAACAAAAGGAAACATTTGCTGGAAACAAATTACTATCAAACCTGGACTGTCCAACCTTGCTAGAATAGCAGTAAAATACAAAAAAATGCTGACGAAGGCTGGTGACATCCTGCGATTTTGCTAAGAGGTATAAACAATGTGCTGAATCGAACACTTTATACCAACACAAGTACATGTCCAATCGCAAAAATTCTTCATAGAAACATACCATCACTCCCTAATAATGGAGTGCAACAAGTATTTTTCCCATTCATTTCACTCATTAGATTTTTAAAAACGTCTTTGTTAAAGCATTCGTGAATAACAAACAATAAACAACATTTTGACGTTTATTGCTGAATAAAATAAAGTAAAATAGCCATATATATACAAATATTTAAGTATGTGAAGAGTTCAGATGCAAAAGCCTCTAAGTGCCATTTAAAATTTTATTCTAAAATGATCATTTTTATCAAGCTTTTATATTAAAGTTCACTTAAATGGCAATGAAGATTACCTATTAATTGTCATTTAAGTGAAATTACTGAACTTAAATATACAAGCTTGATAAAAATGGTCATTTTAGAAGAAAATTTCAAATGGCATTTAGAGGCTTTTGCATCTGAACTCTTCATATTGAAAGTGTAGGGAGACCGACTTCACTATGTCATTTGCAGTACTTCATAGAAGTGGGCGGAGCTAATGAGATATTTTCTTGCATTTTGCTCGTCGAGAACTCTCTGATTGGTCCAATTTTCCGTAAAGCATCATGGGTAATGTAGTTTCCACGAATTCCGCTATTAAGCATGATTATTTAAAACAATAAGTTGAAATAACAGAACAGAAGCCAATAGCATCGATTAACAACATTGTAGCTCAAAGTTGGGATATCTTTAAAGGTCAAAATCAATTTATTCAGTCTGGAACTGACCTATTTTTGATCATCATGAACAATGAACACTAAAAACAAACAAAAAAGTCAAGTCCTTTTAGCCTATTGATTTGTTTTGTATAAGTAAACAAAATTAACTTTAGTACTTTTTAAACTCAATATGCTGTTTCAATATTCCATCTAAAAGTCTAGCGCTGTGTCCAAAATCGCGTACTGAGTAGGTAGTCCATTTGTATTTAGTATGGATGAATTTCGGATATACTACATCCGCCATGTTGTTACTGTCATGTGATCTACCAGTGCCAGTTGCATCACTTCACTGTCATTCATAAATCCCCTCCGCGGCCTCATGGGATAGTAAAGTGTCCATTGAATGGGCACTTCAGAATCTCTGCGAAAGTCACGGGACATCAAGGGACTTTTCGTCTACGTGTTTCCGATACATTGATTCTTTTGCCGTTCTGTTTTCACACATACTATATAGGGAAGTATTCAAATTCGGACACAGCATATTGACTTCATTCATCATTCATTCACTGTCACTTCTCTTTTTAAGGAATGTGCAGCAGTGCATTATAGGTCAAATGTCATATGAGTTGAACAGTAAACAGATACAGTAGGCTGGGATTCATCACACTCGTCTCATTTGGAGCACATATCCATGCACAATATACAGTTATGGACCTCACCAGCTTTGAAGAAGCTTCAGTGAAGGAGTGCCGAGCAGTTTGTCCGGGAGGAAGTCTATCTCCTTCATGATGTTGGCTAACCGGACGGGAAGTTCTTGCCTCAGAAATATAAAGGAGGTCTTCTCACAGGCATTGGCAGATCCTGCGAGCAATACAGGACTGTGTTAGGAAGAATTTCACTCTTGAATGATTATATCTCTATGTGTTTGAACATAAACAATGTTCAGTTGTTAAGAATAAAATCTTATTAAAACAACAAAAATTGTCAAATTATTTGGGGAGGAGATATTAAATAATACCTAATTATATATACCAACAACAAACAAGATTGTTTATGTGCTGTCACCTACCAAATAACAAGAATGGTTGCATCTCAAAACCTAGACATTAACCTAGATACATAGGCAGCTGTATTCAGGTCAAGTATGCATTTATGATGCACACAATACTGTAAATGCAAGTAGGCTGGATGGTACAGTTATGGTATTTTGATGTATATAACATGCAAACCTCCAAAAATTGCCAAAATACCATGCTGACATATCATGGACTTTTTTGTTACCATGATTATACCATGGGGCTATACTATTGTACATTTATAAACCATGCATATTACTGAAAGATTTCCCATATTTATTTATTACGGTATTTATATTGTGTCCATTTAGTAGGCTACTACAAAAATGTCATGGTACTTTTTGTACTTTTCTAGGTTTTCAGACACCACCACCACAATGAGCTGGACCCATCAGATCCATTTCAAACAGGTAAACAACTTACCAAAGTCAATGAACTGCTTCATTGACAGCGGGGACGGAGAGAACTTGGAGAATCTGTCAACCTGTTTGGGTATGTTCAGCTTTGAGCCGTTCTTCAGCATGATCTGGGCGAACTTCATGTTGATCTTCAAGTGAAATCCGCAGATATTGAAATGTTCTCACCGAGTTATTGTTGTCCTGGTCTCTCATCAGACGCAGTTCGCAAAGTTTGACATTCTAGCACAGCCTTACTTCATCGTAAAAATGAAGACCTCCGCAGAAATCCTGTGTTTTGACGGAACAGTCCTCCTGAATGGCTCTAATTCGGTTTAATTTGTCATTGAGTCAAAATAACTGGCCAGCACAAGGTACAAAACAGGGTACAAACATAACAAGAGAGGGAGGGGAGACTGTTACTCCACTCTGCATAGATATTATATAATAGAATATAACCCACACATCAAGCTATTTCGTTCCATATCCTTATCTGGAGCTTGAAAGTAATTACGCTTTATACAGATTATATAAAGAGACGTGCTGTATGATTTTATCATATGCTGTTCCTATCGCAGGCAATAGAAATGGGCACCGCCATCTACAAGCTGCACATCTATATCACCCTGCTTGTTGACGCATGCGCACAGCGGATGTAGAGTAAAGGTCTTTTGGGAGTGGGGCTGAGACGAGACACATTTTAGTGGTGTGCTGTAAAGTGTGTTCCGCATCCTCTAAATGATTGAGAGGTCAAATCACTTACTGTAACCTTAATTGTTTCCTTAATTAAACAATGCAATCCAATATAATGAGGAAAGTGTTTTTGCGATAAAGGGATAGTTTACCCCAAATATTAATGTCTTACTCACCCTCATGTCTTCCCAAACCCTTCAGACTTTCATTCATCTTCAAAACACTAATAAAGATCTTTTAAAGAAATCGGAGATTTCGTCCTCTCTACGCAACTACGGTGACGCTTCTAAAAGTTTTTCAATTTCAATGTCAGTAGGATTTAGGTTAATGGCATAAATGTTAATTGATGCTAAGTAATTACTTGCAAAATGTTGATAAAAAAATTCAAACAAAATAAAAAAGATCGTATAACTAAATTTTCTGAAGACACGATCGCTTTATATAACGAACAGTTTTAATTTAGGCTTTTATTCACGTTTAAACATTGATCGGCGAACACGATCAGAAGATCCTCATCTGTTGAATCAAAAAGTAAGAATATGCTACATTTGTATTATGAATTCTTGTAGTGATTATTTTTAAAATGTGTGAAATCGCTTTTTGGATTGGCCATTACATTTTAGGCACGTTTAGGCGGTGAAGCTCAGCCTAAACAAGCAAACCATCTTTAGGCTAATTTAGAATTTTTTTAGCAGGGTGTTGAATGACAGTTCAGATAAAATACCTTGCTCATTTGGACTATGGCTCCATCTAGTGGCGTTTACCGATTGAAACCAACACCATTTTTATATTCAGATTTCATATGGATGAGTAATTTAGCTAAACCGATCTATAGAAATTGTTAACACCTCAGTTTAATAAAGTTTACACATTTTGTAAATCGTTGGTGCAACAACATTATGAGGACTCCATAGGCGTAATAGTTTTATATACTGTGCAAACTATATATTCTATCCCCCTACACTAACTCAATCCCTAAATCTATGATCCCTCAGTAAATAACCATAAATCAAGAATTGCTTCAATATGCATAATAATAAAAAAAATCATACTGATGCAAAAAATAATCACGCTGTAGGGAGAACCAAAGTTAATCCCAAAAGCCAAAGCTCCGGGTTATACTTTATTATTTTCTTCTTATTTATGTTTACGATTTAATATTCACTTGTTATCTTAACATTCTATAAAAAAAATACTCTATTCAATAAATATTGTTTGTTTGAACCTCATTCTGTTATATATTGTTGTACTTATTCTTTGACTGTTGTGTTTAAAGGAGGGAGGATTGTATTGGGAGCGCTGAAGTGTCAGGTGTGACTGTGTGGCAATGGCAAATGGTTTACATAGCTCATGGCATCTCAGATCAGGTAGAAGGGCCCCTTAGCAGAATGTTGCTTAGGGCCCCACGGGGAGGTCAGGATCGGCACTGGGTTTAGCAGTAGATTCTGTTCCCTACTGTAATTAATGTTCCCTTTTCGCAATCATAGTCATGCGTAGTTGCCTGTAGCCTACCATCAGAACTGAAAAGGGGGGTGCCCTTTTTCAGGTCAGAGCAACTGCCCCTCAAAATTCCTGTGCACGTCCCTGAATCTACCCATCACAGGAGACATTCTGCATTTTTTATTTTTTAATAAAACATTGTTTTTATGTTTTTTTAAGCCATTTTATTTATGAGGACTTTTGAAATGTCCTCATAAACCACCAATAAGTTGTAATACCAGTGTAATACACATGTCATTATACAAACTTACAAAATAGTCACATAAACAAACCCACACACACACCTACTAATACAAGATGAGACCAGCTAACCATTTTAGGCTGGTTCAATTATTGTATTGTTCTTGTATCGTATTGTTTTTTGGTTAACGTGGTTCGACATGAACGACAGTGGAACAGCCGTCTTGTTTACATTTGTCCGTCAGTGCAACATCATATCCGCTAGGTGGCGCTGTTGTCGTGTATTCATTGACAGCATTTGGAAGGGTAAAGCGAGGTGGGATCTGTTAGTTATCTCGAGGTAGCAAGGCGCTGTTTGAGCATCTGCCTCCTCTGAAAAAATGTAGGCCATTAGCCTTCAATTTTGCCAACAGCATCGCTGCATGTCTTAATGATCGTACCATATAACGTTAATCTCAGACATGTTTTAAATCAAGGGTCGTATTAAAGCTGGTGGCAGATTGTGTACATCAGCAGTGATACAGCATATTTACAGTGGACAGCAGCATCCACACTGGAGCAGGTAGGACGTGTCACACACACACCGGGTGCATGTTTCTCACGCTCACATATCTGTGATGTTTCATACGTGTGTTTTGTTGAAATGGCGCGCTGTGTTTCATGCTTTATGGTGGATGACTTCATAATCGCATATGGATTATGACGTCATTGTGCTTTTGGTTCCCAATGTTAGCAATAGCCACACTGACATCATTTGCACCTTCAGATGTATCATTGTGACATTTGTGAAATATAACTGGATTTATCAATAATAGCTTATTCTGTAATCGCAGATGCGTCTATTAACGTTAGCATTGTGATAAATGATATTCAACCTAATGTGGCATCCATTTACAACTGTCTCTGGACCTTCTGAATACCACCTGTCCCATCATAAATGTGACGTTTGCATGCAAATTTGCATTAAAATATATGTTTTTTGTATTTCTAAAAATTATTTTATGTTTGTATTTCTTTTTTGTTGTTGTTGTTTTATGCCATTTATGTGGTTGTAATTATGCTTTAATAAAGTTTTTTTTCTTCCACATTTGATATTGTTTTGTTTTTAATATCACTCCAGTCCATTTCATCATAGCCTATTAATGTATTTATCATTTGTTAAAGCTTAGGCTTTAATTAAGGATTATATTAAGGATTAGTATTCATTACTCCCATAGATAGGCCTACAGTCATCTGCCACACCCTGATAAACAATAGTATTTATTTTATTTTATGTTATTTGTGTTGTTAGGGCATCAAATTAATGCCTCATAAATACTGAAATTAGTTTTCTCATGAATTTATTGTATTAGGATAATTCTGTCGAAAACACAAATGGGCCTACAAATTGTAAATGATTTTCACTGCAGCAGCCTTTAATGGACAAAGAGTCCAAAAATAGTTCTTCTCATACGGCACAGATGTGCAAAACTGTGCGTCTGTGGTGTGTAATTATTTTGTAGCAGGACAAAATGGCTGATAAGAGTGATCTAAAAGCCGAACTCGAGCGCAAGAAACAGCGCCTTGCTCAAATCAGGGAGGAAAAAAAGAGAAAGGAGGAAGAAAAAAAGAAGAAAGAGGTGAGATGACATTTTAATGAGACTCATTCAGAGTGTGAGAACGTAACATGAACATGCGTACTGTATGTGTGCGTTTGTAAACGTGAGCAGTCAGAGACTCAACAGAAAGCGGAGGCTGTTCCTGAGGACTCAGATTTGGACCGCAAGCGCAGGGAGACGGAGGCCCTCCTCCAGAGCATTGGAATCTCACCCGAACCTCCATTAGGTACAGTACGCAGACCACTGGACCGCACTGAAATATACATCTCACTCAACAATGCCTGGCATCAGAACGTGGCCTTTTTACCTTTGCCAAGATCAGGCTGTGTTATATTCTGGGTTTGCTTCATTGCTTTGAATGGGACAACATCCAAATTCCTGATTCTGTGAGCTTTCCCCAGTCTTTTTGCCTCTTGGATTATGCCCTTTTAACCACACTGTAGTGTACTGTACTCAAGGCTTTATCAAAGACACTTTCTTATGCAAACATGAGGAAACTAAGACCCAAATTAACCCTAAAACTGTATTCTGGACAAATGTGGGCAAAATAGTTTAAAAAATACTTCCCTTGATCTGAGCAGTACAAGACGTGGCTACTTTTCCTAAGTTTGCCTCCTGAACACACATTTTTTTTTTTACTCAATTCTACAATATTAAGTGGGTGAAAAAAATAACGCCTTAATCTTGTATTTGGGTCAAAAATGGGCACCCATAGAAATGAATGGGAAAAACTGTAATTTAGAGCATTATAAAATAAGACACCAGGTGATAGCAAAGTCACTTCATCTTTAGGTTTTAGCTCTAAGAACTTATTGGAATGATATTTTAATGTAGTTAAAAAATAAAAATAAAATAAGCATAATTTACATAGAAAATATGGTACTTAAAGTAAATAAATTCAAAAATACCCCCAAAATAAAAGAAAAACACCATAAATGGATAGATAAAACTTTGTCAAAAACAATGATATAACATTTATAATAAATAAAAATTAGTATCTCACCTGAGTCCTCTGTGCCCACATTTGTCCACAATTACAGGAATAAGGGCTATAAAGTGAATACAGTTTGAGGGCTACACTCACCCCTGTGTTTATTTTGAGAGTGGTTGTAATCCATTTGATTTCTCTGCTACTATCGCCATCTAGTGCAGAGCCTTGTACATTACAAACATGGGCTCCATAGTTCAGTAGCCTACAGTATACATTTTCCAACTTTGTTTAAAAGTAGTTGGTTAATTTTTATAAAGGAATATTTAAAGGAGTAGTTCACTTTTAAAAAACCTTTTGCTGATAATTTACTCACTTCCCATGTCATCCAAGATGTCCATGTCTTTCTTTTCTTCAGTTGAAAAGAAGTTAAGGTTTTTGATGAAAACATTCTAGGATTTTCTCCATATAATGGACTTCAATGGGAACCAAATGGTTCAAGGTCCAAAAGACAGTTTCAGTGCAGCTTCAAAGGGCTTTAAACGACACCCGAATGACGAGTCATGATTTGTAAAAAGATTTTTAAAAAGAGAGCAAGGCGAGTATTTGTGTTTATAAAACTTAAACTTTTTTATTTATTTTTGAAATGACAGATCGTTTTGCTAGAAAAGACACTTATTCATCGTCTGGTGTCGTTTAAAGCCCTTTGAAGCTGCACTGAAACTGTCTTTTGGACCTTGAACCAGTAAAGTGCATTATATGGAGAAAATCCTGGAATGTTTTCATCAAAACCTTCTTTTCGACTGAAGAAAGAAAGACATGGAAATCCTGGATGACACAGGGGTGAGTAAATTATCAGCAAAAGTTTTTTTAAAAGTGAACTTCTCCTTTAATACGATTTTTCTCTCTACATAGTGCCGAACCCAATGTCTCCATCAAAGTCTATGAGTACCCCAGCGAGACGGGCAGCCAGGACTCTGTGGACGGAGCGGCAGCTGGCAGGTATTTCACCATCATAAATTTATAAAGACAGTTTATTTCTCCTGTAACAATCTCTTTTTTAGTCATTTTAATTTATTTTAATATTATTTAATATACATTTTATTTTAATTTCATTTTATATACACTACTGTTCAAAAGTTTGGGTTTGGTAAATATTGTTATTGTTTTTTAAAGAAGTCACCAAGTTACCAAATGCTCACTAAGGCTGCTTTTATTTAATAAAAAATACAGTAAAAACACTTTTATTGTGAAATAGTATTACAATTGTTTTAATATATTTTCAAATATCATTTATTCCTGTGATCATTCAATCATTCTATTAAGCTGATTTGCTGCTCAAGAAACATTTCTTATTACAATCTAAGTTTAATAATATTTTTTCAGGATTCTTTGATGGAAATAAAGTTAAAAGGAACAGCTTTTTTATTTTTTTAGAAATTTTACATTTATGTTACAATGTAAAAGTCTTTACTGTCATTAAAAAACATCTATTTTTAGATTTTAGATTTTTAAAATCTAAAAACCTTACTGACCCCAAAATTTTGAGCGAATGTAAATTTAGGAACTATATATATATATATATATATATATATATATATATATATATATATATATATATATATATATATATATATATATATATATATATATATATTGCATCCAAAATAAAAGTTTGTGTTTACATAATATATGTGGGTGCACTGTGTATAACTTTATTTTTTTGTATATATATAAATACACACACATGCATGTATATTTACGAAAATACAATTATTTATATATATATATATATATATATATATATATATATATATATATATATATATATATAATTTAAATTATATATAAAAAATAATTATACACCGTGCACCCACATATTTTATGTAAACACATACAATGTAAAATTTGTATTATATATATATATTTGTTTATATATTTAATAATACTTGTGTTGGATTAGAAGTGTAATAGCTTGTTTTTACACAGTTATGATGTAACACAAGTGTAACTGATGGTCATGTTTCTCTGTCTTTTATATGGGATCACCAGATATAGGTAAGAATCACTGTCTGTGGTTCCTGTAGTGTTTCTTACTGCTCATTTCTGATTTTCCACTTCACTTGTCAGTCTGTCTCAAGGACAAGGTATAAAACATCACTCATACTGAATAAAGACTTTATGAGACTGCCTGATCAATTTAATAGGCATCTAGAAATGATAATCAACCAGAGAACTGCCTGTAAGAGAAATCTTTATAAGATAAGATGATCGATTTTAACCATAAAATATCACAAATAACAGCCAAGAGTGTATCAGTGTCGGTAGCAGTGAGGGTTGTTAACAGGGTCATTTTCTTTCTCTGAAATGTAGACAGATAGCTTCAGTCATGTGGAAAGGGAAAGGTTGATTCTGGCCTGTAATTAAGCCTGTAATGCAGACTTGCAGCACGTTTGACACATGATGTGTGCGTTTGTCCCTGTCATCGCTCGCTGCAGGGGGCTCGGCTAACAGTCACTGGACTGAAGTCAAATTTACAAGACTTCATTTTCAGATGAATAGCGTGATAGCATGATAGTCACATAGGTTTTTGTGAGTTGTTTTTGCTCCGAGGTCAGGAAGACTGTGTGTTGTACGGTGTCCCGCTCTAGGTCGGGTCACTCGAAGAACGATAACTATTAAGTAACTATTAACTTAAGTATATTAGCTTCCACTCCAGCGGACTATATTTTTGTTCTGTTTATTCGAATCATGCTTTTAATAGAGCATCACAGTCCCGCCCACAGCCCAAGAGAGCATTGGTGCCGGAAGTAAATTTCCCATTAATTTCTCCCATTGACATTTTGTAAAATCCATATCTAAAGAGTATTAGAGCATGTCTGAGGATAACCAGCTTACGGCTGAACTCATAAGCATACAACATATCATTTCGAGTGAAAAAACGAAGAGAAAACCCCAAAAAAGTCAAGGGTACAAGACTGTGTACATATTTTCATTTCTGAGCAAAGGAACTACTCCTCCCATAAACCACCGCGCTCACTAAAGTCGACTGAAGCCACCGCGAAGGAGCCTTTTGAGTGACTTCCAAATCTGACGACGGCCACGTGAACTTTTTTCTCCAGTGAATTTTAGTGAATGTGCAGGGATACTCCTTTTCTCTCGATTTACTGAAGCTTATATGTAAAACGCATTTGCAGCTGCACATGCTAAAACATTGAGCATCTCGGCTCGCTCATAGGCTGTGCTGCGGCAACTGCACATCCAATGGCGTGGGGCGCTCTCTGAGGTGCGACCAATGAACTATGTCATTACACCATCTTCAGTCTTCACGGACCTTAGCGGGGTTTACCCAGTCAGTTACACAACACTATCCTCACGCCGAATTCGATACGGATTCGACGAATGATTAAAAAGTGTCTAATTCGTACTAATTCGTAGAGCCTTGACTCGTACGAATTTGTAATCGATTTTGTCTAAGGCCACGTCTACACAAAGCCGGGTATTTAGCAAAACGAAATTTTTCCCCTCTCCGTTTTCAAAAATAATCATCGTTCACACACCGCATAATACGCCGTCGAGCGCCATCATAACTATGCTAAACCTAAGGCGGCAGTGTAGGGGTTAAGGATAAAGCCATGCAAGCCAATCAGAATCCTGGAATCGACAAGAGAGAACCTAAACGCCGTTTCTCCCAGTTTACACGACAACAAATATCCGGCGTTTTCAAAAATCTCCACTTTGCCCGGAGTTTTTAGAAATAATCGTTTTCAGTGATAAAAACGGCGTTTCGTGTAAATGAGAGGGCAAACGCAGAGAAATATCTGCGTTTTTCCATCGTGTAAACGGGGCCTAAACCCACGTGATGGTTAGGTTTAGGGGCGGGGTAAGGGGTAGGTCATTTGGACGAATTCATAGCAATTGGCTGATTCGGAAAATATGTACGAATTAGCAAAATCGTACAAATTTCGTATTGAAGCTAAGGTCGTATGAATTGTTACGAATTAGCCACTTTTTAATCATTCGTCGAATTAGTACGACTTTGCTCGTGAGTATCGGGTTGAGTTACACGAACTTCCACCAATCAGATGCATTATTGTGGGATTGTGGGATTGTTCAGGGATTGTGGGTAAATGAAGTACTTATCCAAGACATCGTGAATTAAAGGCATTTATCTTAAAACAATGTTAGTGCCCCATGAACTTTTGGCGTTTATATGAGCAGGGACTGTGATGCTCTATACGTGAGGTCTTAAGGCAGAATGGATTCTGATTGGTTGTCTGCTGAGAGCTGCAAGATTAATTATACAAAGACCGCTATCTCATTCAAACACCCACACGATCTTATTGCTCAATAACAACGGTTTGTCTACACTTTCAGAAAAAAGGTACAAAAGCTGTCACTGGGGCTGTACCTTTTCAAAGGTAAACTTTTGTCCATTTTAGGTGCTAATATGTACATTTAAGTGTTAAAATGTACATTTTAGGAGCTAATATGAACATTTTAGGTGTTAATAAGTACATTTTAGGTGCTAATAATATGTACATTTTAAGTGTTAATATGTACATTTCAGGAGCTAATATGTCCATTTTATGTCCTGAAAATATACATTTTAGATGCTAATATGTATGTTTTAGGTTCTAATATGTACATTTTAGGAGTTAATATGTACATTTTAGGTGCTAATATGTACCACTAAGGTACCAATATGTAGCCTTTGGGTACAAAATTGTACCTTTTGAAAAGGTACAGCCTCAGTGACAGCTTTTGTACCTTTTTTTTCTGAGAGTGTATGTCTAATAATAACCTTTGACAAGTACGATCACAGCAAACGTTGAAATCTGCTTGAAGTGTAATGGTACTGCTCAGCCAGAGAGCCGATGTCATAGACGAAACCTTTACAGTCTTTTAAACCACACAGTATCAGTACTGTGATAAAAGTTTATAGTTCGGATATAAACACTACCATAGTGTTTAAAATAGAGTAAATCACATTTTGAAAGTAACTTGACGCTTCAAATAAAGATTTATCAATTGCATCGTTACACCAGTAGGTGGCGACAAGTGACTTATATCAGAGCCCGTCTAACGGAGAGCCTTGGCACTTCCTATTAGCCCCATTGTGTATCATCTTGGTTGCAGTTCCATTAGAATTCCACTGGAGGTGATCGCGGGCGAGCGCAGAATGAATGGGAGTCTATGGGGCTAAACGGCTAAATGTGTCTCTTTCACCTACTTGTCGTTAAATTAACATCGATTTTATTGTTGATTCCGCAAGTTCAATATAGATTATAGGCCAAAAGTCGAATGAACGAGTACTTATGTTCTTTTGATTTCTTACAGGTTAGGCCGTTGTTGGCCGGAACACGCTAGCATTCTGCTATTGTGTGACGTCATCACATTTTTGAACGGATTTTTAGAACAGATAAGTGAACTTAAAAATGCAATTTTCATCTGAGTGTATTATCTTAGCCCTCCCTTTTGAATGCAACTTTCAAATTACTTGACAAAAAATTACATCCTGAGAAAAGTGGATTTCTGGGGTGAAACCCCATTGACTCCCATTCATTCTGCACTCAACCGTAAGCGCCCCCGCATGGACAGAGACGCGTTACTGCAGCCAGTCCAGAACCTGGAAGTAACCAGCCAGTGCCAATTCTCTTCAATTAGACATTCTCTGTATATTTTATATTGCTGAATTAGTACTACTAATAAACTACTCTCTTACTACAATTACCATCATTTTCTATGACAGAAGAAGGCAAGGTTAACCAAAAAACGTCTGCTAACGCTGACCAGAGGCCGTTTAAAAAAAGGATGTCGAACGGAGGAGAGGCTTCACTACGCTGAATAAACTTTTGTAGGAAAATGGTTTATCATTTAATGAATTTAATGAATACAAAATTTTGTATTGGATTCATATAATTTTAGAGTTTACACCATAAAAAATGCTGTTTTATAAGAGAAGTCACAGACAATTGCTCAACAGGTATGATTTGGTTTACGCCACTTCTCATTCATTTCTTTGGTATCCACAAATTCAATTTCAAACAGTAAAATCCCTCCTGTAATGAAAGAAGTGAAAGTCTTTATGAGTGAGTCATTGACTCATTCAAACATGTCATTTATCTTCAGAACACAAAAGATATTTTTGATGAAATCTAAGAACTTTCTTTCCCTACATCTGAAAGCTGCAACTACCACTTTAAGACTAAATTAAATCCATTCATCATGTATAGCATTTGACTCTATTCAGAAAACTAGGACTTTTTGGGTGAACCAAGTGTCTCCATCTACAATTCTTATCCTCCACCAGTGGCATTATAAGAACAAAAAGGTACACACACAATGAAAGGTATGCATCCAAACAAAACCATAACCAAGAACCCAGAATCAACTTTGAGGGGGTTGTGTTTGTCTCCGCTATTAAAGTCAGCGCACACTGTAGTTCATCGGCAGTTGAAAAAAGCAGAGCAGTTTAGGTCGTTCCCCCGGTGTGACTGCCTGATGCCTGCTGTCACTTTGAGCCTCGACTTCAACAATTCCTCTTGCATGGTTAAATTGGAGCCATTTGCAATGATGTGAATGACAATATGGTTTTTTAAATGTCATCTCTGGTAAAACAGAGTGTCAATTTGACACGCTACCTCTCTGACTGTGCAAGTTTAGTGGGAAAAAAATTAATAGGCATGTTTGTGACTCGTACCTGAAGGTTTGAGGAAAAAAGTTTACAAGGTCAACACCCTATAATTGTTCCTATAGGATAAAATATTCACGCTTTGCCTACAGGTTTTGCGAGTGCTGTTTTTCTAGAATATATAGGCCTACAAATGCAGAATATATTCTGGCCACCAACCAAAACATGAAATGTTTTGTTTATGTACGTCTGTCTTAATGTACAATGCATCTCACTCTATGAAACATACTGTTTCTTTGTTTGTTTATCTTTCTAGTCAGCTTAATGTTGAGCTTATGAACATATAATACATATAATATACATATAACAGCCTTTCCAAAAAAGTACTGTTTGTGGCATTACTATGGCATACTAATAATATCAGATTATACCAGTGGCGTAGGCAGAAATTTAATTTTGGGTGGACCAGTGAAAATGTGAGTGGGCCTATAGTTTTTCATAGAAAAAAAATGACTTCAATAATAATTAACCTTAGAAAGTAGATAAATGAATAGACAAACTGCAAAACAAGTATATTTGTATTCGGCAAATGTTCAACCAACAGAGCTCTATAAAGGCTGGATAAACCAGTAGACAATAACCTGTCTATTTTATTCAGGCTTTATTCAGCAGTGTAAAGACAGTTCACCCAAAAGTAAAGTACCGTAAGCTAAAATAATACTAATAATATCGCAGTTAGATCGGTGGGTAAACCCGCGTCAGGCTGACCGGGAGAGAGGAGAGAGAAGCGGCCGTTGCCAGCACCTGACTAACCTTCTTGTGGGTTAATGAGTCTGAAGAACTGGGCTGTGTGGACTCGCTAGATGAAGGCAGTGGCGTGTCTTCTTCCTCAACTCTCGCTTTTTACAAATTGCACATTAAATAAAGTTGTTTAGCCATTGTTGTGGTGCCAGTGCCAGTGAGAGTTTTCCTGCCGGAATCCCCAGCAACCATAGCAACCAATAACGTTCCGGAGGAGGCTTTCTATAACTTGCTTCGACAGTTCCATTTTATTTGGGAAACGAATTAAACACACACAGCAGTCAACAATAAATCAGGTATATATTAATATATTTTCTTAAATATATTTGAATAATAAAAATAAACTTAAAATGTATTTTTTATCAAACTTGCCTGGGCGGGCCAGTGAGTGACGTGGGCGGGCCAGTGCCGCCCTGGCCCAATACTGGCTACGCCCCTGGATTATACTGTGAATAGAGGAAATGCATGGATTGATGTCACTTTCCCGCCACAACAACCCTCCTCAGCCTGACTGAGTGGCAAAAGATCTGCTGCGTGACTGGATTTAATAGGGGAAACTGCAAAAATGCGACTAAAACGAACAATTTTACCAATTTAAACTAAATGTTGGACTCAACATATTCCTTACAACTTACTAAAGATCCAGTGATCCATGGATATTGACATGCAGCGAGGAATCGAGTTGCCTGACATTTATGTATACCTGATTTCGAACACCGGGGAAATAAAAACAATATAGACCTAAACATAAAGCGAATTTGCCTGTGAACGCTTTATATAAATACAATATCGGTAGGTCTAAATCCGGGTTACGTTATATCCTATATATATCATTATACCGCCCAGCCCTAAAACGTTATAGTTTTTTTTGGTCAGTGTTGATTAAAAAACATCCAATAATGCAGAATATGCAATGATAAATATTTAATTGATGAGTTGTTAATATATAGAATAATACAAAATATACAGGTATGGTTTTACAGCTAAATTCAGCATATTGACACAAAATGATAACTGCAAATCCACCTTTCGCTGACTGGAGTTGCAGCGATCCATTGCTCCTCTTCTATACCTTCGATTAAATAAAATATACCTTCGATTTTGTTTGTCAAATCTAGTTGTACAGTCAATCGCAAAGCTCTTTCCCACTTTATATGTGTTTTGTTTGTTTTTCGCGGCATTCACACTGAAAACAAATACAGCCGCTCAGTCTTTTTGCCACTCACTGTGAGTAACTGCAGACACTGTCGACGGTGATGTCACGCGCATTCCCTCTATTGGGCACTATAGCAAGATTCTATTCACACTAAGTGAAGAAAGCTATAGATTTTGTTTACACTGTAAAAATAGCTGTGTTTTATTTGCATTAAGTGTAAATAGTAGATGCATTAATATATTGTAGCCTAAGAAAGACTTTGTGACTTATCATATTCTCCAATAATTTAACATCATTTTAATCTTCTAACCGTATCATACATGCCAGTTCTACCATCTATCCGTTGGAAAGTGCATAAACATTAGTATCTTATATGTACATGACGCTTAATCTCCTTAGCATCGCTTTGAACCGCATCCCTGTGTTGATTTGATTGGTCCTTTCACACTGCTCTCCTGGCTTGCATGCGGCCGGCGTGTTGTTTGATGGCGTGTGCTATGATATTTCTGTTTGTGTGTATGATGGTGTTGTTTCTGCTGAGGTTAATCTTGCATGTTTTCTCCCTCCTGTCCCCTGCGTGACACCCCCTGCCGCCCCCTCCAGGACCTTGCAGTGGGACACTGACCCCTCTGTTCTTCAACTGCAGGCTGACTCTGAGCTCGGGTATCTCCTCCTCTCTGTCTCTTTCTTTCTCTTTTTTTTTACACTAATCTGCGGACATTTTTTCATGTACAAACATTTTTCAACATGCAGATGTGTACATGCATTTCTTTGGACACCTACAGGCTCTTTCATGTTTAGTGCAGGAAAATGTGATTGAATTCTTGAATTGGAATTGGGCTAACAATGTAAAATTGCAATTCAAATTTGAAAATGCAAAATGCAAAGAATTTAACGTAGAATTAAAATTTAAATGCAAAGAAATATGACTACTTTATATAAATACTTTTTACAGCAACTGTCAAGATAAAATTGTATTGACAAAGTCTTGTTTGAAATTTTAGATGGATGCATGCATACTGGTAGATATGGATGGATGGATGGATGGATGGATGGATGGATGGATGGATAGATGGATAGATGGATAGATGGATAGATGGATAGATGGATAGATGGATAGATGGATAGATGGATAGATGGATAGATGGATAGATAGATAGATAGATAGATCAATATAGATAGTAGATAGATAGATAGATAGATAGATAGATAGATAGATAGATAGATAGATAGATATAGATAGATAGATAGATAGATAGATAGATAGATAGATAGATAGATAGATAGATAGATAGATATTGTGAAATATTATTACAATATTAATTATTACAGTTTAAAATGAATAGCAAGTTCAAAAGAACAGCATTAATTTTGAAATACCAGTCTTTTGTACACTGTAAAAATGAATATGCTTTATCTAATCAATAGAATTGTGGCAACAGATTACAAGCAATATTACTTATTTAATTTAACAAATTAGAATTGAGTAATAATTAATCAAATTATTTCTTAAAAGAGAAAACCGTAATTTTAAAACAAACCTAAAACAAACACCGATCACCATAATGGTAACTTAGTTGTTAGTTGTTGTTGTAAGTTTTACTCATTTTAAATGGTTACCTTTTAAAGAATTAATTTGATTAATAATTACCCAATTCTAATTTGTCAAATCTGATTAATAATATTGCTTGTAATCTGTTGCCACATTTTTTGATTAGATAAAGCACATTCATTTTGACAGTGTAAATTACAAATGACTTTACTGATACTTTTTGATCAATTTAATGCAATGTAATGTTTTTAATAAGTTGTATTGCCCCCAAACCTTTGAACAGTAGTGTATATATATTTCATCATATTCAGTAAAATAAAATTTTGCAAGTGTTAAGACATTCAGTGAGTCAGCTCAATATTCTGATTGGTCAATCAGTTGCTTTGAGTATAGGAAATATATTTTATTTTAAAAAATAATAATAGGCATCTTATTATAGCATATAGACTGAAAATAAAAATGACCTCAGAGGAAAGTATTATTTTTTTATTCAGTGTAAAGGCTCAGAAGTTATCAGATATCAGCAAGGAAATGATAAAGATAGATATAGATATAAAGAACTGCATGTTGATTAATAATATATGAATTAATATTATAATATTACAGATTTCAGGCCCATCAACACCAAGAAGGATAAATATAAAGATATAGAGTCCACACCAGCGGACAATATCTGTTTATTTTAAGTGTGTGTTCCCGCTTTAAACGCTAAGACGGATTCTGATTGGCTGTCAGTGTTTTTATTGTTCCATAGTTGCGGTGTGGAGGACTCTGCTATTCTTTTTTTAGAATGATATCTTTATCGTAATAGTTATCGTTCCTGGTGTGAACGGGCCTTAGATTGGTTTTGTTCTAGTACCCTCTAATTTCTTTGTACATTGATAATCTACATTTACATATCTCTCTCTCTGTGTGTGTGTGTGGTATTTCACTGCCTTTGTACTGTAGTGTACCATTGTGTATGCAACTTTTTCTTTGTACCCCTTGTTCTCCGTCATTCTCTTCATTTCTCCTGGCTCGCTCCCTCTATCTCATTCCGCTTTTCTTTTATGTTTGTCAGGTTCAAGTGTTTTCAGCTGGTCACTCTCCAGCTGTGTGCCCAGGGCTGTGTGTGACAGTGATTGATGCACCATGCCATGTACTGAGAATGCTTTAAACATTAGTTCTAGCAGTCAACCGAGGGTCATCCAAACTTACAATCTGTTCATAGACCTGAATAATTAGCCCTGCTGCATATTGGGTGTAACATTGTATTTTGTCTTTGTGATGCACTGGATGTATTTTAAACACGCATGCTAGTGTGTGCACACGTGTGTCAGGTTGCAGGGCATCCATAGGCCGTTTTCTTCTCCCCAGACGCCGAACGCAGAGACTGGGACCTTCTAAGATAACTCAGGTGGATTTCCTGCCCAGAGAGTTGGTTTCCTACTGTAAGAGAGACTCAGAGCACCGCTAGCAGCTCATCAATCTGAAGGTAGATAGTTACAGTAATATTCTATACGTTCTGCATTCTACAGTGTTGGGGATGCTTCTTTAAAAATCTACTGTAGCTTGTGAAGCTGCTAGTCATAATCTAAAGTGGTTAAACTACATTCAAATGGACGTCAGCGTATCTACCAACAAAAATGGCTAAATACATTTAAACTATTTTAACCTGTTTGTGTCACCCCCCTTTTTTTGAATAGACATGGAAATGCACATTTCAAACTTAAATGGTTGTAATTTTAAGAATGCTTTGGAATATAGACGTAATATTGGTCTTGTTTTAAAGAAGACATTTGGCAGATTTTTGTAGAAGTGAAATAAGATTAAAAAAAAGTTACAGAAGTTTAAAAAAACGAATTATTCATATTTTATATAAAATATATATTTTCAAAACCTGGGCTGCTCTAAAACTGCAGAAATATCAAAGCCAAAAATCTGAACAAGTTGTGTTTTCAATTTTAGGTTGATATCTCAAAAAATGAGCTTTTAGTAAGATTGTGTTTGGGCGCAGTACTGAATGCTTCCACTAGGGCACAACCAGACTCCATTACTGCCCATATAAGGGCGCGTCCATTTCCATAAGTGTTTTGAGTGATCTGAACCATTATTTCCACAATTTTCATACAATTTATGAAGTATACAGCCTATTTAGAAGTAGTATGGGAAGTTTAGCAGATTTTTATATGAATTTAACCCAAGCGGCAACATTCTAATCTGAAAGCTGAAGCCTACCCGGAAGTGCGATAAACTGCAATACATCTCAAATCCGCTAGAGGCCGGTCCCAAAAGGGAGCAAATATCCATAGACGTCATGTTAAAATCTCCGTTTTCACAGCATAAATTCATATGTTTACAGTTTGGTCCCATGGATTTTTATTGTAATCTTCAATATGTTCCGCGTGCCTGACAACTCTGAAGGGGGTGAATTTTTTTTCTAACTCGTTAGTTTAGATTATATTTAGATATAAAATATATGACAAATAAGGGTGGTTAACTTTGATTGACAGCTGATAACGGGCTGCGCCAAGTGAATTTGACGTCTCGGCCATGATCTGACACAACACATCATACCACCTCAAAATGATATATAGTTTGACAAAATTACAGAAGGTCTTTTAAAAGATATTATTATTTTAAAAATATAATGGCAAACGTCTCACCATCCCATAGGTGGGACGTTTGCCATTATATTTTTAAAATGCTGACAACTACTATGCATTAGTAGTCAAAAGTGAAGTCTGGAGAGGATTTTTATTTTTTAATGATTCTACAAGTGCGATTAAACCATCAAAATGTGAGGAAAATATTTGTTATTTTTTCAATATTTTAAATATGAGGGAAGAATAAAACGCTAAACTTGGTTAAGGTCTGGTTGAGGTTAATTAAACTGACAAAATCATTTGGCAAAAAAGGCAAACTACAGCTACAGGTTTTATTTTATTTAGCAAAAAAATAATAATGCAAAGAAAAACAAAAAGCTCACAGGAAAAAGCATACATTGACTACAACATAATTAGTTATTGATATTTTGTTTATGCATGTGTTATGCACGCAGCCTGGCGAAAGAAATAAGTCGATTTGGCTTATTTCATTGCGTTATCACAAATAAAACAACTGACACCAAGAACATTTACACAATATACGTAAAAAAAAGATTTTCCTAGAACGGACATCACTTTTGCCCAATACTTGTAGTGGAAGTGTTGATTAATTCCAGTAACACAAATCTTTTCATTCCTTCAACTAAAACATTCATTTTTGTTTAATAATTTATAAGTGATTTGTATAACTGACTCGAACACTTGATGATGAACGGTAGTCTTTCAGTACTAAAATATTCTGTTCTATGCAAATGTGAAAAATGAATATATGAATAATTTTTGAATGAGTTCATTTACATGCACCTTCTTGATGAACCTGATTCACTGAAGTGAATCTTTTTAGGAGTGCCCATGTGATTCAGATTTGTTCACTTGTGAAGCTGCGTGTATAACATAATGGGACACACTTTAAAAACATTGCACATGCATCGTGCATTATTTTAAAGCTATAAGAAGCTGAGCTATTGTCACACTAATGAAAAATGCAGTTAGCAGCAGCATTGCTTTTAGTTAATTATTCCCCAACTCTGAAGCTCTAACCACATGAATTGTGGGAGAAAAAGTAATGTTATTAATCAGCAATCAGTCAAAAATAAAAATAAAAATCCTGTTGTTTTATAAGCACCATTTTAGAGGTGGAACTATAATTGCTCGTTGTGTGAAGCGATATTTATGTAGCGCAAAATCAGACATTTAATTACAAATGTACACGTACTCACCTTGTCAGTCACAGTTAAGATCTACAATAACTTACTTATGTAGTTTTATCTGTGCTCAATCAAAGTAGGCAATTTGGGATTTCATGGTAAAACAGCTTAGGACAAGCTCGGAAATTGAAACGGGCTGCTCGGTGAAAGAGCTTTGATTCTTCATGGCTGTCAGGTTGCTGCTGTCATCCTGACCGTCTGTTTCCGTTGAAGAGCTCCAAACCTGCGCAGATTAAGATTCATTTGACCAGCCGCGGCCTCCATTTCCTGAGAGGGGGCTGGGGGACGGCTTTTGTGAAAAGAGATGCCTGCCCATCAGTGGCTCTGCTCGAAATGGCAGAACAGTAATGGCATTGAGTCAGGCTTTAAGTGGATGCAGACGGGTAATTCAAGATGGCTTCTACTCATCGAGAACATCACTTGGAGTTGTGCCTGCGCCTCCAGTTTACTTTCGGCTTTCTGTTGAGATTGTTGGGTCCGCTATCTGTTCATGTGCATGACATTTCAAAAGATTGGATGTTATAGATGAATCCTTTGTAGAATCTATCTAATATTTTAATAGTAATACGCTTCATTAAAGGCACAGTTCAACAACAACAACAAAAAATCTATCATATGTCATTGCATAATCACCCTCATGTTGTTTAATACATATATGATTGGAACATAAATTAGATATTTTGAACAATGTTGGTAACCAAACAGTTTTGGTGATTTGGCTATTCCTTATTCCTTAAGTTATGAACTCATCCCTTTAAAGTCAGGACCTATTTATTTTTGTGCTGGCTTAGGCTAGACTGTAGTTCATATTATTTCCTTGCCCTGCACGCCAACATTTTTACCATATAAATAATGATTTTATTTTTTTGTATATATTGTTATTGTTTTGTATAATTTTATTTTACGGAGGGGGTTTTTTAAGGAAAAGAAAAAGAAAATTTACAACAAATTATTTTTTGAATTTCCATTTGCAGTAGTAACTTAAAAATATTGAAATTTTGAAAGTATTTAAATTATATATAAATATATTTGATTTTTTTAAATAAATTATATATATATATATATATATATATATATATATATATATATATATATATATATATATATACATTTTTTAATTTATATATTTTTTACATTTTAAGTTATTTGATTTTTCATTTGCAGCAGTAATTTAGTAGTTCACTTTAAAAAAAAAAACTTTTGTTGATATATTTACTCACCCTCATGTCATCCAAGATATCTATGTCATTCTTTCTTCAGTCGAAAAGAAATTAGGTTTTTGATGAAAACATTGCAGGATTTTTCTCCATATAATGGACTTCAATGGGAACCAAATGGTTCAAGGTCCAAAAGACAGTTTCACTGCAAACAGCAAACTGTTCAAAGGGCTTTAGATCGATTCCAGATGATGAATAAGGGTCTTATCAAGCAAAACAATTGCTCATTTTTAAAAAATAAAACAAAGTTTAAGTTTTATAAGCTCTTCGCGTTCGCGACTCTTCTGGTTCAATCTCGTTTATCAAAATGAACAAATCTTTTTTCGTGTCATTTGGTTGATTCAACAAACGAAATGAACAAACTGACTCAGAAAAAGATTCATTCATTTTGATTCATTTTTTTATTGAGCGATCGTTTCGCTTTATAAGACCCTTATTCGTTGTCTGGGAAACGTTTAAAGCCCTTCTGAACAGTTTGCAGTTTGTACTGAAACTGTCATTTAGACCTTGAACCGTTTGGTTCCCATTGAAGTCCATTATATGGAGAAAAATCCTGGAATGTTTTCATCAAAAACCTTCATTTCTTTTTGACTGAAGAAAGAAGATGTGGACATCTTGGAAGACTTGGGGGTGAGTAAATTATCAGCAAAAAAAATGTTTAAAACTGTGAACTCCTCCTTTAACTTAAATGTTATTTAGAACCATTGAGATTTTATTTAGAAGAGCAATATTAAAAAAAAAACACTGAAAATGATTTTAAAGCTTGCATGTCACAAAAACTTGATAACAATAAGTAGAACTTTTTAAATGGCTAAATAATAACCTCATGTAGCATTTGAGACTTGTATTAATAAAACTCCTTGAGTCTGATTGATTTATGAAATGTGAAAGTGCTTAATCAAAGCCACTTTTGCTTGTTTGTAAAAGAATAATGTCAGGATATTTCTCCTTATTAGTTTAAGTGTGGTTCCTACCACAAAGACTTCTTGGCTTCTACAGTCGCTAACTCGACACAGCACTCAGCGCTGAGCCGCCCTCTTCCACAAGTGTACTCTAATGTACTCCATTGCCTTCAATCATATATCTGAAACCAATCATATTTAAAGCATCATATTTCAATTACATTTTCTGAATTTATAGCCTTGTTAAAATGAAGCTCACATAGAGCTCGGCTAATTTGATTGCATCCCCCAGACTCGGGAGCCAGGCCTGGTATAAAATGCAGATGGTTTGAAAAGCACCCTAAACATCTCCATATGGACGGAACCCCTTAACAAGCGGCTTTTGGTGCATTTGCATAACACCGCTGGTAGTCGTGATGTGAAGCACATCTTTTGCTATTTGGTTTCCTCTTTTCTTTTCTGCAAGCGATGCACAAAAAAAAAAAAAACGAGTATTTTGTGGCATTCAGGCTTTACCTCGCTTCTCTCATTCCCCTCAAACTCATCTTCTGCATTTCTCACCAGAATCCCTCCCTCCTCTCACGGCTCCTTGATCCCTACGTTGGCAACAGCTGCTTGCCATGTGATTGGAGACTTCCTGTCATTATAACTGATGTGTTTTTATTCTTTCCACTTCCTCTGAAGCCTGATCAGAATTAAAATTGCTGGTGGAATTTCCTGTCAAGGCGGGTCATTTATTCAGCAAGTGCAACCGCTGACAAGCCTTTGATTGGCCGTTGCCCTTAGCGCTCGCGCTCTGTACAGTTTATTTGTTTTTTCCTCTCGGCCTACAGATGCAGGCTGGGCTCACAGCTGTGTGTAGGTACAGGTTGTGTGCAGGGGAGACCCTGGCCCTGTGAGACCTCTCACATGAGAAAGAGAGAGGAAGGTTTAATAGGTCTTTCCACCACCTGCTACAGCTTGCATTCTGTGTTTGTTCAGGCCGGCGTCTGAGGTTTCGTCCATTGATTGGTGAAACTAAGCAGATGCCTTTTTCCCTTTTCTTTCTTTTTCCTCTCTGACCCTCTCTCTTAGTTGGGGGATCCAAGAACTTCAGGTGTTAACCCCCCACCCACGAGACTGCACTATAACACTGTCAGGAAGGCCAGCAGTGCCTGCGGAGACCCTTGTACCGGCAGAAGCCGGCATGTAGTCTAAGCTCAAATTAACCAGAGCAGTGTAATTATGCCCTTACTATATAGTAAAAGATGAGCATGGTTAAATGTCTCCTAAAGCAGTGGTTCCCAACCTTCTTTTGTTCGGGCCTCTTTTTTCCCAAGAAAATATGTTAGGGTCCCCCTTCACATTTAAAAGAGATAAAGAGAAAAAAAAAACTTTTGCTGATAATTTACTCACCCACATGTCATCCAAGATGTCCGTGTCATTCTTTCTTCAGTCGAAAAGAAATTAAGTTTTTTGATGAAAACATTCCAGGATTTTTCTCCATATAATCCACTTTGCTGGGAACCAAATGGTTCAAGGTCCAAAAGACAGTTTCAGTGCAAACTGCAAATTGTTCAAAGGGCTTTTAACGATTCCAGGCGATGAATAAGGGTCTTATCAAGCGAAACGTTTAAGTTTAAGCTTTATAAGCTCAAATGGTCGCCTTGCTCTGTTCTTTGATGTGCATTCGTGACTCTCCTGTTTGAACTCGTTCATCAAATGAATCAAATCTTTTTCGTGTCATTTGGTACATTCAACGAACGAATGAACGAGTTGACTCAGGAAAAGATTTGTTCACCTATTGTAAGTCGATGTACCATCACAAGGGTTTTGGTAATATATTATAAAGGTTGAAAAAATACAGTGTGCCTATAGTGTTAAAGGTACACTATAGCCGCGTTTCTATCGAAGGTACACTATAGCTACACTATAGCCACGTTAGGTACACTATATGTACACTATAGCTGTGTTTCCACCAAAATTATCCAGAACAATTTTTCCCAGGAACTTTTTTTTGCCACAGACCGGTTGCTCTCTGCGTTTACACCGCGGTCTAAAGTAGGCTACCTGGAAGATAATGCAAATTAGTCTGGTGACGTAGAATTGCGCGCGACTGCTTTTCCAGTCTGCGACGGACAGTTATCATTTTTGAGCGACACTTTTCAATAATGCAATTAGAACAAAGCACTTAGGAATAAATTACTTACATGATCTGAATCCGTGTGCTCCTCCTCGAAATGAAACAGGTAACTGACTTCCATTGTATGGACAAAAACCTGGCTCTTTTGTAGAGGCTCTGGCTCAACAGTGCAGCCGTTATCCTTTTATTCAAACCAAAACAGGAAGTTTTAGCATTTTTAAAACATCAAAAAGATAAATTTAGAATTCTACACTGTCTAGGTCACTAATCAGTCAAATTTGTGACACTAACAATGCAAATTCCTTTGTACAAAAGGTCAGAAAATCTTGCTTTCTTTGAAGGTTTTTCTTTTTTGCCAAATATTTGATGTTTTTGTCTCAACACACTCCGTTCGAGTCAGAGCTCCTTGATGGATCCAAAAAGTGCTTGGCATGTGTTTTGTGTTCATCAGCTGGTCGTGATGTTTTGTTGACCCCAGTTTAGCCCAGGATGCAGGTCTAGGCTCGTTCAGGTTCATGTGTTTCCAGCAATATCTGATCCCTTGATAGATACAGCTTCAGAAAGAGTTTCCCTAATGGAAATGTATGTCAAACCTATTAGCCAATGGTTCATTCATGGTATAAAATCCATCCAGATCTCACCATCAGAGGCAAAAGAACTTAAAATGACAGGATTGTGAAGCAACGGCCCTGGATGTGTGTAGAATATGACTCAGCAGAAATGGTGACTCAGGGGTTGTGACCATCTAAACTTTTGACCCCTCTGAGAAGCCTATTCACCCAAGCTTTAGTTTGTCTCACATCAATCTAAATGTGTGTGTTACTCTGTTTGGGGAAATGTAATTAAATGAACTGTCCATTTCCGTCTCAGCTTTGCTCTTATGAATATGGGCAGTGTGATGTGTGTCCAGGTTCTTGTCTGTTGGTTGGTCAGAGATCTGTCTCTGCTAAGTGTACATTGTTCTTCACTCAATCGAATTACTTGCCAATCACTGGACGCCATATTCAAGGCTCCAGTGGGCTCTCGGCGACATAATTTGTATGAAAGAACAGGCTTGTAGTTCTTGTTCTTAAAGGCTGATGGGAGTGGATAGCATTGCAAAGGCATGGCTCATCCACTGGACAGTGCATTAGGGGCTTCTGGGAAAGTTGGCTATCCAGTTATATATAATTTCCTCTGGTTCTTTTTCATTGTTGGTGCAACGTTTAACACTGCATATTTGGAGAAAATGACCCCTAAAAATGTGGCATCCATGAGTGGAGCAAAGGTAGTTATTCCATGCTAATCTGTTAAAACAGTTTATAAAAAAACACATAAGATCTTTTGAGGCTACGTCCACATTAATCCGGATACATTTGAAAACAGGGTTTTCGTTGAAAACGCTCTCTGTCCACACTAGCGTTTTCCGACGTTTTCGACGTTTCAGTGTGGATGAGAAACTTCTAAATGCACTTTACTGCGCGAGCGTGAAACTTCACAAAAGCTCACTTAGATGATACAGATGGGAAAATAAATAATAATGTTATTGCACAATAACAGGATCATTTTATTTAGCAAAATATCTCACCATCACTGATGCGTCCGGGTCGCATTCAGTCACCATATGTTTGGTCTAAAATGTAAACTCTCCTGTTTTGCCGCAGGACAGCAAATGTGAGTACATTATCTGTCATCTTTGCAGTACTGTGCTATGAAGAATAGCACATATTAAGTAACATAGAAAGTAACATATTTTAGCAATAGTTTAAAAATGAATAACACATAACAGGCACAATACTGATAAACATGAATATCAATTGGTACTTCATGGATCACATGACTAAACTTACATCATCGTTTTGAAATACCTCCGGTTTCAACTGTCGTTTACAATGCGAAAACGGCGCTTTCAAATTTATCCACTTTGGAGAGCGCTTTCCAAACGATACGTTTTTGTTGACTTAAAACGCCGTCTCAGTGTGGACGGAAGGCCAAAACGGAGAGAAAATATACGTTTTCAAACGAAAACGTATTAGTGTGGACATGGCCTGAGTCACTCTGGTTCTGAGCGGAAACAGTTTTAATGGCTTTCTTTCTCTGCGAAACGTAAAAAACATACAAAACTTACTACAGTATATATTCTCGAAACAACAAACACAAAGTGAGCTGTGATTATTAATAGGTTTTAACGAGTCAAAATGATTAATGAAAAAAAAAAATAATGTGTACTCATAACGAGTATAATTTCTTTCATTCTGTCAGCCGCGACGTCGCAGAAATAGGAACCGTTTCTAAATTAGAAACTTTGCGTTTCGCCGTCGCGTGTGGTTAGGACAAAAACTCGGATTAACATGGAAAATATAACTTTTATCGCGGATCGTGGCGTCGCAAGTAGTTAGGACATGGTGTCACACTTGCTAGAACCTAGCCATTTGAATCAGTGAATCAGTGAGCCATTGAATCGTTTAAGGGATAGCTCACCCAAAAATGTTCTCGCATTCAAGTGGTTCCAAACCTGTATGAGTTTATTTCTTCTTTTGAACATAAAACATTCAAATAATTTTATTTTAATAAATAATAGTATTATAATAATAATGATGATGGTATTTAAAGGGGCACTTGGCAACTCTAGTCACTTCTTCACTGATTTGCATCACTTTTGTTGTCTCATGTGTTGTCATCAGCGCCCCTACAGCTGGCTGTGCGGCATATATATCACAACACTGTCATAAAAACACTCACTTGCGGCACATTCCTCTCGCTTTCTAGCACTACTCATGTGCATGTGTTGTTATCGGAGCCAGACAACTTTATCATGTGGACTTTATCGGTCTACCGAGTGGATAATACATCATACACAGTATCACAGAATTATGTCGAATTGCCACAAAGCACTTTGTGTTTCAGGCTTGTTCTCGCTTCTCATGACGTTAGTCCTCATGTTGCAAGGTTGGTTTTCTGCCTAGAGACGATGGGGGGAATCGAGGAAAGCCACTATTCTCTCCATAACAGGTTATTAAACAATTCAAATCATTTCTAAACAGTTTTATTAAGTTGAAATAGTTGCCAAGTGCCCCTTTAAAAACATTCACATATCTTTAAAACAATCATTTGTTTTCTAATCTTCATTTTGGGAGCCTTTTTTCATATAATGCCGATTTTGGGTCAAATATTCTTTTAATCAAGGGTCTTCTGATGCATCACACATAGTCTTCAATCCCTTTTCTTGGTGCAGGTGGTCAGATCAATAAAATGTTGTGCTAATCAGCAGAGCTCGGATCTCCAAGTAAACCGTAGGACTTAAAAAGCCTTTGCAGGCTCTACCGCTAATTACCATTGATCGATAAGAATTGTTTCTGTTAAAAAAGTCCAAGTATTTCAGTTGTGCAAAGGCCCATATGTCAGATAACGAGGCCTAAGGTTGGTTCAAAACCATAGAACTTAGTTGCAACTATTAAAATACTGAATTTTGTAATTTCTGTACCGCACTCGGCCTTGGAAACAATCTCAAGGAAGTTGAACAGTTCAGAAGGTCATGGAAATGATGTGGTTCTTTGTTTCTCACAATTTCCCTCTTTCTCTATATAACGTGCACACGTACATTTGAGTGTGTGTGTGTGTGTGTGTGTATTAGCCTTCTTTTGCTGGAATTTTTCAGGGCCATTAGCTCTGGGGGTCTCCAGTGGGAAGTGGTGATTCACTTTTTTACAGTCACTTTTTTGGTAAACATGTGGTGGTCCTGTAATGGTTCCTAATTGCCGGCAAACTGAGTTCTAACTAACTGCTAATCTGAAAGACATTACAGAAACTTTGCAGAGACCACCGTAACCAAGCTGTTGAAAACAACTGAGTGAATGTCAATTGATCCCAGCCGAGCATATTGACTCAATTAATTAATCGTGTTATCGGGTCAATGTTTGACCACATATCTCACGAATTGAAATAATCATAGTGTTTGATGCCAGTGTTTATTAACAGTCAGGCTAATTATTTTTTCAGGTCATTCTCAAGAGCAGCTCAAGTCATATTCACCTTGAAAGAGGGCCTAATTTAACCACTTATTAATGTTTTGTGTTCTGCCACATGTATTTAATATCACTGTTTTGGCTGGTTGAGAGTGTGTTGCAGTCGGCGTCTTATGTATGGCAGTTTTCAGAGGACCTTGTGATAGTTCTAGTCAAGGCTTTTGCCCATAGCCTTGCCATTCAGCACCAGCTCGCCCTCAATCGCTGATGTCTGGGTTGAGCCGGGCCAATGGGTCACATATGGAAGCGCTTCATGCCGGCGTGTTGTTTTAGCTCTTTTATACAAGAGAAAAGCTGAGGGTGTCAGTGTTCACAAAACTAAAGGTTAGCCAAAAATTCGCTTTCATACAACAGTGGTTGCAATTTTCCCTCCATCTCCGTCATGTCGCATTTAGATACTGTTACATTTACTCTCTTTTGATCTGCAATGTCAAAATTAATTGGTGGCATTAGAGGGGATGTCTGTCTTTTCTCCCTTTGCTGAAATGCTTAGACTTTGAATTCATCACCATCATCTGACTCTGGTTTCAAGCCTAAAAAGGCCTGAATCCCAAATGGTTTGGATCGAGGCGGGATGCCAGTCAAAAAAAAAAAAACTGATAACAGACAATACAATGTCTTTCACAGTAGATGGACCATGCCAATCTGGACCCAGATGATTACAATTTTCCTCTTTTACCACCACATAAGATACAGCCACCAGAAAATACGGCCCGTGTCCACGGAGCGACTATAATAATATTTGCCGTCTGATGTGTGTTGAGCATCAGATGGGATACTGTTTCATTCCTTTGAACGGTTAAACTTTTCCATGTAGCACACAAAATTTGAAAGTCCCATATTCCCAAGGAACTTCTAGGATCATTGTAAAGTCAGGTGAGGTCTGGGTGGTCCTAGGATTGCTGCTCCAGAGGGTTTCTATTATTCAACCATTTCAGTTCTACACACACACACACACACTACTATTCAAAAGTTTGGGTTCAGGAAGTTTGTTTTATGTTTTCGCTGCACTTAATGGATCAAAAATTCAGGAAAAACTCCAATATTGTGAAATATTATTACAATTGAAAATAACTGTTTTACATTTAAATACTTTTTAAAATGCAATTTATTCCTGTGATGACAAAGCTGAATTTTTAGTATCATTTCTACAGTCTTTAGTGTCACGTGATCTTTCAGAAATCATTGTAATATTCTGATTTGCTTCTCACAAACACACTACCATTCAAGTAAATTCTACATCATATATACAGTATACATATACATATATATATATATATATATATATATATATATATATATATATATATATATATATATATATATATATATACATTGTTGGTTTAACTTTAAAAATGAAGTAAACTCATTGCCTTAAAATTTTAACTTTAAACCAAATGAACTTAACTTTACTTAAAATTTTAAGTTCTGAACTTAAAAATCTTAAAAAGATTGATTTAATCAACAGAAACTCAAAATATTATGTTATCTGAACTATGTAAATTATTTAAGTTGATTTGACAAAAGAAAAAATGTTGTGATTACAAATCATGAAAATATTTTTTACATATTTTTTATATGAAGAGTTAAGATGCAAAAGCCTCTAAGTGCCATTTGTAATTTCCTAGAATAAGAATTTTTTTATCAAGCTTGTATATTTAATTTAAGTAATTTCACTTAAATGAAAATTAATAGGTAATCTTTGAATTAATCTCATTTTCATTTAAGTGAAATTACTGAACTTAAAAATACAAGCTTGATAAAAAATTATAATTCTAGAAGAAAATTACAAATGGCACTTAGAGGCTTTTGCATCTGAACTCTTCATATATATATATATATATATATATATATATATATATATATATATATATATATATATATATATATATATATATATATATATATATATATATATGTATATATGTATATATGTATATATATATATATATATATATATATATATATGTATCAAAAGTCATGTTTACCTAAAAGCACTTTGCTTACCTTTGTTCGAGGTGTCTCAAGTACATTATGTAAGGATTTATTTGCTGCAATTTTATGGAAGAAAATTCTTGTGAGTGATTGAATGAGTTGTTTTGGTTATGTCCTACAGGGGACATTAGGGGGCACTCTTAGCACATCGACATAATAGAAACTGCAGAAGCCTTCAGACTTTTGCTGCTATGAAAAACCATGAATTGTGTACTTACAGTAAAAACATTACATGATATACTTTATTAAATCATTTAAATGCCATTCCGGGCTGTTTCTCGTGTATTTCAAATAAGTGTATTTCACTGCTGAATGATATAAATTGGTTTGTTTTATTGCCGAGCTTGTGATAAATTTCAAGACAAATTTATTCAAATGCTTAAATCTTGAAATTGAAGAATTTTAGCCAATGTGCCATCTCTGTTTTGTGACTTGTTGAAAAGTGCCTGGGTTGAGTTGCTCATTTTGACAGGCAAGGGTTTGGAAAGTTTGAAGTCATGAGGTTTAATCATGCTCTGTGGCCAGTCTGTGCATGGCGTGGCATGATGACTCCCTTAAAGATGTGGTTCTGGGAGCAGGCCAGCTTCACTGGCACCACATTTGCGGCCAGAGACCCGTTGCATAATGTAGGTTCATTACCAGACCAGAGTCTTGGTAGGTCAGGAATATGGGATCTGGAACAGTAGACGCTCCGTAAAAGGAGGAACTAATCATTTTCATTAGCGTTTGTGATTAATGTCGGTGTGACGCTGCAAGGGATTCATTTCACATCACATATTGAATTTAATTGCCAGGGATATTTAGGCAAACTAAAATACCTGGAGGTTTTGGGAGGTAATAGAGCTAAATAAAAATTACAGCATTGTTTCACTGGACAATTATTGTGACTTATAGGTTGAAAAAGAAATATAATCTGTGTGTGTGTGCACGCATGTGTGTGTGTACATATTTTTCTATCCGGTGGGGACTTAAACCTGAATGCACATAGACTCATGGTGACTCGTGTCAGTAAATTGCTTATAAATCATACAGATTTTTTTTATTTATTTTTTTTTTTATGAGAAATGCAGAATGTTTTCTGTTATGGGTAGGGTTTGTACAGTAGAAAAATCCTTATGTCTATGGAGAGTCTTTACAAAGATAGTAAATCAGACATGTGTGTGTTTGCATGTGTGTGTGTGTGTTAAAAAATGCCGAAGTAGGTAATCAACAACAGCCAAACTAGTTGGTTTAGTTTGGTCAGATGGTTAATGGAAGCCTAAAACAGTATCTAGTTTCTTATTGTTGGAACTAGTTTGAGCTACAATGAGCTAAGTATCATGTTTTGTTCTGATTAGATATCAGAGTATATTTTCTCATCTTGATTCATAATGTGGAAATAACTGTTTGAAAATGACAAAAGTTGAATCTAAAATATGTATTGTAGTAGCCCTAAAATGTATTTTAATATTCTTTTACTATCAAAGGACTGCCAAAAAGTAGAATATAAATCATTTAGAAATAATTTAGACTTTAAAAATAATAATGATTTTGTCTAATTAATTATATCAAAGTATATTCAACAAGGCACACATACACATAAAAAGATTTCGGTTACACTTTATTTTAATGTGTCATTGTTACACTGTAATTATACATTTAAGTACTGAGTAATATTAAGTAACTACATGTACTTACTAAAGGGTTAGGATTAGGGTTTAGGGTTAGTTGCATGTAATTATGCCTAATTTTTAGTTATTACTATAGTAAATATTATGTAACAATGACACATTAAAATAAAGTGTTACCAAGATTTCTTACAAAAAAAACTTTATTCAGAGGCCAAATGCTAAGATTTGATTTACATCAACAGCAACACTGATGACAATATAAATCAAAACATTTTCATCTTTGCATTTGACCTCTAAATAAAAAAATAACTTTATTTAGAGGCCAAACGATTTGACTGACAGACTTAAAACCTTCAAACTTTTAAAATAACTAACTACTCTTCTTAATATCAAGCTTTCTCAAGCCAAAGTCAAAGTTTGTTTACTCCTGAAAAGATTGTGTCTAAATAACTGTAGAAATGGATTAAGAGTTTATGACGTATATGACGAAAGTTTAAGAACTGCTAATAAATTCAAATGAACTATTTAAATGTTTACACATTATCAAATGCAAGTTCATTTAAACAGTGGGAATTACTGTAAAATAGTCAAATACAATGAGAACTGTAAGAAGCTGATAACTTCCCCACACACACACTTACACATTATTTAAAATATTCAGTCCAAATCTCAAATCTAAAAGATTTCCTGTTCACGTTAGCAGCGCTTCAGAGCAGATATCTGTTCAAAGTGTTGGCTTTCTTTATCTCTCCCGACTCTTGAACATTTCCAGACCCCAGAGTGCGTCTCAGTCTCTGAGGGGAAGGCAGGTCGGAATCCGCGCGGCCTTGGGCTTCGAGATAGCGGTACTCTCAAAAGCACTTTGTGATCAATCTCAGCCGTTGTCATAATGATGTCATAATGATGACAAATGACAATGGTGAGGAGGGCCAAACAAAAGGCCATGCCCAAATGTGAAGTTGCTTTTCCAGTAAAGAGTCAAAGCGTTATTTGCCACAACAGCAAACTTTGAAGATCCTCAGAAGAGGAGAAGAAAGATAAGGCTTGCTATGATTTATGTGTATGGTTTGACGATGTTCTCCACCATTTGTCATTGTGCTATTGATTCATTCATCCACCTCTCGCTGAAGTTTGAGTCATATTATTATTTTAGATTCAACTTTAGTCTTTCATCTGGCAGAGCCAATGATATGCCACTAATTAGCAGTGCAAGTAGAAATTTAGCACATATATATATATATATATATATATATATATATATATATATATATATATATATATATTATGGTAAACTGGGTGTAAATTGGGTACAAATTATAGTATAGTTCAAAAATTATTAATGCGGTTCTGAAAAGTAAAATATGCAGTCCAATGTTTATAGTACAAGTCAAAAACAATATAATAGCTTATATAACCTACCATTCAAAAGTTTGCAGTCAGTAATAATTGTCGCTCACTGAAGACAGAATAAAATAAACAGTAATATTGTGAAATATGATTACAATTTATTGTATGTGTTCTATTGGAATAAATATTTAAAATGTAATTTTTTCTGAATTTTAAGCATCATTACTCCAGACCTCAGACTTCAGTGTCACATGATTATTCAGAAATCATTCTAATATGCTGATTGGCTGCTTAAGAAACATTTATTATTATTATTATATTATTATTATTATTATTATTATTAACATTTATGCATTTTTTATTCTTTGTTGAATAGAGAGTTCACTTTTGATCCACTTAATGTGTCCTTACTGAATAAAAGTATTAATTTATTTTTGTGTGCGTGCGTGTGTGTAATATTTTTTAATTATTATATTGGGTCTATGCTTGGGGTGAGAGATGGTATGATTTTACATTTGCAAATTTATTTGGACTATAATAATTCAGATTTTTTTCTTAATTGTAGCTGCAGGGGCGGAAACGGTATGGCTGGTTTGTCAGGCATCCGTGTGGTTTGTAGTTATGAAATGCAAACGCAGTCTCCACTGCCATGGGCTTTCACACACACATCTGCAGGAGGCCGAGAAGAGTGTCGGCTCAAGGACCTGACTCCACTCTGGCCTGTGCACTGTGTGTTTGATGAGCAAGTAGCCAGGAGTACAAGTACTCTCTCCACAGCTTTTTCTATCTGATTTCAGAAGACAGTCTGACACTCTGTGTGTGTGTGTGTGTCTGAGTGAGAGAGAGACGGGAAAAGGAAAGAGAAGAGCTTTTGTTGGCTGGATAGGTCACAGTTTGCAGACTGCAGCGTGTGCGGAATCTATCATCGTGTCTCAGTCCAGTTTGATGCGACTTATTTTCCTGTTACTATTTTAATATTTGCATTGTAGGTTGAGTTGGTTACATTTGCATTATGTGTATGCATGTGGCATTTTTAACAGTTTTGTATTTTAACCGTTTTGCATTGCTAGCACCAGGCACAGACAAAAGTGTAATTTTGAAAGGAATAAAATAATTTCTTCTAGCACTTAAACTGGTACACGATATGTCGAGACAGCAAGAAACAGGTTGGATGGTTTGGAAAACATGTTTAGCTGTTGAGTGACTTGAATCCTACACCATAAAGTCAAAATGGACAGTTCTTATTGTTTATTGAATGTTGCAGTATTTATTATAAATGATTTAACTGTTCACATCCTATTTTTTTAATTAATTTGGCCTCATAATCATTAAAGGGGTGAGAAATCAAATTTTCCTTGAGCTTTTGACATCTAAGAGGTCATCATATTATAAGAATATCCTGTAAGTTTTAGAACTGAAAACGTCCTTGTTAGTCCAATAAATGCTTTTATTGACACCAGGCTCAGCAAACGACTCGTTTTCAAAGTGGGGAACTATGACGTCAAAGAGGATAAAACACCGCCACCGCAGAAAAGATCAACGCCTACTTCAACACGCCGGTTTAGCCCCGCCCACCGATTCTGTGCATTACACGCGTAAATAACATAGATGCCTACCTCGTGATGACAAACCGGATCGAGCTACCGAGCAGTAAATATTGTGCAGTGCCTGGTTGTGGAAGAATACAGTCGCTGCATAAGCTGCCTCTAGATTCCAATAGGACTGCATGGATAAACTTTTTTTTTAATGACGTTCCAGCTGATGAGGGTAAAACATTGTCCATCTGTTCGCTTCATTTCACTGAGGATTGTTTTGTAAACAAGACTGGATTTGCAGACCAATTAAGATTAAAGAACGGTGCTGTGCCGTCTACATTGGATCGACAGGAATGAGTTCAACACACGGACTCTGGGTCGAACATGTATGGGCGAATCATTCTGGTTGCCATTTTACAACATTGGACGTTTTCAAAACAATTTCCTCCATGTGAACTGACGAGTGAGTTGAAACTCATTATAATATGCAAAACTGTTATCCACTCACAGCCGTGGGCATTTACTTCCAAGTCTTCAGTGCAAGACGCCAATAAAAACCGAGCGTTATTGAGCTAGGCTCAAAACTCAGGGTAGAAAATAGCCTATTACTTATTCATTTTGATGTTTCTGAATGTAAAAACCAAGCGAACGTCATAAGTTCACCTCAGACAACAATATAATAAAATTTAAAAAGTCAGTTCATGACCCCTTTAATCAAAGTAACTTTCCCTTCCTCTTGCAGCATCTCTTCTCTGATGATGTGTTTTCTGTCCTGAGGGCAGGGCAAACTATCACTCACATCCAATCGACCAATATCAAACCACAACCATCCAATCAATTGCCCATGTACAAAATCAGGTTCCGCACTACATTTGTTCTTGTTCGAAAAGCCATTTCACTCTAGCCTGGCAAACCAGACCTATCAAGATGTTAGGTCTGGGAACTCACAATTGGCATACCTCAATCCGGGGCGCGGGATAAAAGGTTGTCTTTCAATATCCCTCTGCACGCCATAGGATAGCGCTAACCAACCAGAGCGATGATGGCTGTGGCTGAGTGAGTCCCATGCGTTTTCCCCATGGTTTTCTCTCCAGTTGAAGTTGATATATTAAACTTTTGCCTTATCCGGTCATCAAAACTCTGAACACATCTTCCTTTTTAGAATGACTTAAGTTACGTTCTTAACTCCAAGTCATCCGAGTCGCGGCCAGAAAGACCGCTGTTCGCCAGCTGCGTCTTGTTTGTTTTTAAGTAGCAGGGAAATCACCTATGGAAATCACGGCGCAGAACCGTCACAACTCTGCTGTCATTGTGTTAAGCCCGCCCACCAACTCTATACACGATGTGATTGGCCAGACCAGAGTTTGGATTTTCCACTTCGAAAGTCAACAGAGAGTTGCTAGACCACACTTTGCAGCAAAATAATTTTTGCTGCCGCTAGGGTGCGTCTGAGATTTCTAGGCTAATTTCACTCGGGAAAAAGACAAAATCACAACTTCAGTTAATGTCGACTTTATACCAGCTAAGACAAGCAAACTGGCTTAATACTAATTTGTGTCAAAGTCAATATGGCATCTGCCCTGTCTGAGGGCGATTAGTGTGTGAGAATGTGATTTTGAGGATGTTTTTGTGCCATACAGAAATGCGATAGATAGATAGTGATTGTCTCATGTGAAGTTTGCCGTGCCAGTTCCACATTACAGTCCTCTTTCATGTTCCTGTTGCCGCCTCCTCAGTGCTTTGCCTCAGTTGTGGTCTGCAGGCTGCTCGACACCCAACTTCCTGAAGCCTTAGTTGAGTGTGTCTGTATGCGGTGCTTCTTAAAAGAGGACGACACTTGCATGAATGTAGGCCTGAAAGTGTGTCTGATATATTTAGCGTGACTGTCAGTCAGTATGGTGGGCAGTAGGGGTGTCCTCCCTTCCTTGTCTCATGCCCCATATGGAAATACCCTTGGTCCTTCAGTTCAATTTCTCTCCGTGTTTCAGAAGCCTTGAGGAAAACAAACACCCTCTGCCTTCTCACAGACAGAAAAAAAATCCCCACTTGTCAGATGAGGGGATTTTTTGATTGTCTAATCATCTCCATATCCCAATCCAGAGGCCTGGAGCTGTGCAGCTTGGTCCAATAAAATGCTGGATGAAAGACTGAGGCGCATCCTTCTTCTGTTTAATCGATGGCATCTTTTACTGCTTTTGGCGGCATTTTTTCACCACTATACTCCTTTATACCATGCCACGTGCCTTTTATAGAGGTGCTCAAAGCTCTTCTGTGTGACAATGACGGTTGACTAAAATGGGCTTTTATGTAATTATATTTTAAAGACTGTTAACACTAATTCATATTAGATTAGTAACTTTATTTACACAAAATAAACATTTGTATATTTAATTCGATTTGACATTACTGTAATTCTGCTTTCTTAACAAAACCTAAATCACGATTGTTTTATTTATTATTTTACTTATTTCAGAAATGTATTAAAAGTGCTACAGATATATAGTATATTGAACTGTAAATGTTTCTCTTCAAGTCTAGGACAGTTGTTCTAGCAAACCTTTAAAGAGGCCAGATGATATTATAATTACATATATTATTATAAACATAATTCATATTGTTATATAATAATACAACATATTATTCATTTATATTACTAATTATTGATATATTAATCTAAAATGAATGAATATTTCATGTTGATAATCATTTTAATTATTTATCTTTGTAATAAAATTAAATCTGAACATGCATTTTTTTAAACTTCTGGAAATCAAAATTAATTCTGGTTAATTAATTTGACTATGTCGACAGTTTACTTGTAACTCTTCTGGGTCCAATTCTCACGAATAATCTAGTTGCTTAGGATGCATATTTCTAGAATATTGGCTGTTTATTAGAGCCGTTCTCATCCTTTATCGTCATATAGAACGCGTATATGAAAAAACGGCGCTATACTACGCACATGGCACCCTTTATCGTTAATATAACACGTGAACCCAAGGCGTAATAAATCCAATAAATCCTTTAGTGCAATATGAGACTACCCTACCCTACCCCACACCTAAACCTAACCATCACAGTGCGTGTTATATTAACGATAATGGATGCCATGTGCATAGTATAGCGCCGTTTTTTCACATAGCGTTCTATATGACGATAAAGGATGAGAATGCGTTGGTTTATTAGTACTTAGCGTATAAAGCACATATTAATGCCTTATTTTGCATGACCATATTCTACATCCCTTAGCCTAGGAGAATCCCTGATCTCAAATCAACCCAGTTTAAGATGCTTTACCATCATGAAAACTGAATAGAAGTGTGAGCCTGACAAGTGCACCGTAACTCTCCTCTAACACTGATGTCTCCAAGACCACGTACCATCTGTGAACCATTTGCATCTGGTATATCGCGTGCAGCGTCTTAACAGCGGGAAGCGCTAAGATCCTCTTTCACCACATTCAGAGGCATTCACTCTCTGCACCCTCTACAACGAATCAAAACCTTTTCGCATTTCCATTGCGACTCTAATATGTAGAACTAATCTTTCCTACACCCTGCACCCAACTGTTGCACAAATAGTCGATTTCTGGTGCCTGAATTAAGCAGTTAATTAGCTGGGACATCTTGAGTCCCTGAGATAAGCTTGTCGCTTTAAGGATGGAAGTCCTATTTTGATAGACGCGGCTGCTGTGTTGGTCATTACAACTAGCAGCTTGACAAGCGATGGATTTGAATTTGCTCTGAGCAGCTTGAGGGAACTGAGAGGAGATAGAAGGCTGGTAAGATAGAGGGGGTGTTATTACCTTGCACGGCACGTCCAGAAGTTTCATCAACCAGGTGAACAGGGGAGATGGTTCCTAATGTTCCTTCCCACTGAGTAAACCCGTATTAAGCACCAGTGTAGAGTGTGTTAAAGCTGTCTCGTTTGTCCTTCTCTTCATCGCTTTCAATCCTTCCAACTCAATCCCTTGATGCCATGTGGGTTGCCGTCACCTCATGGGAAGCGCAAATAAACATTTTGACGTGGATGGGAAGGTATGATGCATTACAAATGGATTTAAGGGCACAATTCAAACCAATTTTTAATTTACAAATTGGTTTGAAAGTTCCCTGGGATTTGGCCCAGGGTGTTGATGTTTTGCAGAGCGATATGGGGTGTCACGAAACACGCTTTTAGGCAGGAAGCCACAGGGATCTGCTGATATATTGCGAAGCCTCCTGAACGTTGTTTGCAAACCTTTGGACCACAACCATGAATCAGGACTGTTGTTGCTTTGTCCTCCGTCTGTGTGGTCAACACTTCTGGTGGCTTCGTGTGAATGACTTTCCTCTAGCCCTGGTTACATCAGGTCACGTCCCACTCCACACTTGGACATCCTGATCCAAAACCTTCTGACATAGTCTGTCTAGCATGTGGGTCTTCTGGTATGCAAGAGGTGTCCCGTTCTCTGCCTGTGCTATTTTCTGTCAGGCCCCAGAGGGAAGGAACAGACTGAAAATGAATGGCAGGGCTCTTCTTCCTCACAAGGCAAAAACAGATGAGAGAGGGAGAAGAGAAAGAAGGCCAGAGTAGGCCATGTTGTTGTGGTCAGCCTTGGGCTGGCTGGCTGCCTGTCTGGGTCTAAGGACTTCTCTTTCCCCGCTGGTCTCTGGCTCAGAAGCTCAGTTGTATTCAGCAGCTAAACCACACTTGCTCCTGGCCAGACTCAGCTCACATCAGTGATACACATTCAACCTCTGGGGAATCAATTGTCTCAGTGCTTATACTCATATGCAATGGATTTAAATCACAATGCATACTGTATTAACACAAAGCATTCAATTATTATGAATTCAACTTACATTTCATATTCAATGCACATTATTCAAAGCAAAACCTTATGTATTAAGAGAGAATGAACGTTTAGTGTGCACCTAGTCAAGGTAGATGCAATATTTAATTTGACGCAAATGAATAACAGATTCTTGAAGTGACTTCTCTTTAAAGGGATAGTCCACCCAAAAATTCTGTCATAATTTACTTACACTTATGTCGTTCAAAAACCTGTATGCAGAATATACTGTAAAAGAAGAAAAACCAAACAGTTTTCGTTCCTATTGAGATGGTCCTCACTGCTGAACATGAAATCACAGGAGGAGTCGGATCTCAGATCCAACTCCTCCCACCTTATAAATACCTGAAACCTACCCAGCTCCACCCCCTGATCCTAAACCTTCCCAACTCCAGCCCTCAGATCTGGATTTGACTCCGCCCCTGGATCTTGTGTACTGCGATCAGGTGCTACTGTTCCTATTGACTGAAAAACAAAAATTGGTGTAGGATTCACTTTAGAAAATATATAGCTGCAAGCAGCAATTAACGGGATTCAAGGCCTTTACAAACCCGGTAAAAAGGCTCTTTACTTTTAACTTTTTGACGTCCCGTCAAAACGCTGAATTGAATTTTGTGAGAATTAGACTCTACATAATCTGCAATGGTTTGGTTCCGATTGAGCTAAAAAAAACTAATAACTAGTTCGCAAAAGTAGGTTTTCCGAAAATCCAAATATACCCTGAACATTTCGTGTGACGGTTGTTAACCATCCCTCAAAGTTTTAAGTCTCTACGTCTTTACTGTTTGACCTGCCAATCCTTGGAAATTAGAACTCCTAATATCAAAGAAACAGCAATTTAAACATTGAATTAAACATGAAAGTTCTGAAATTGTAAATTGTATTTTCAATTTACTATTAGTAATTGAATAGTAAAAATAGTAATTGTATTTTCTTGTAAAACACTTTTTTATTTACAGTTTACGGACAAAAAATACAATGGAAGTTCGATGGAAAACAAAACTTTTGATTTTCAAACTTCTGAAAATGTTTGATTACCAACATTTTTCAATATATCATGTTCCATATGAAAGTAAGTCATAAAGGTTTGGAACGTTACTGAACATTCAACAACTCTTGTCGTTAATGCTTTTTCTTATGTAAGCCTATCGACAGTCTTTGTGTTTGGATAGTTTTAAACACAGTTTTACAGAAATTGTCCAATAATACTGCAATAATGCAGAGTCACTTACAGAATAAGGTATTTTCATTAGAAACTTTAGAAGAGGATCAATTAAGTTTTTTTATATTATATTTTCTTTTTAAAAAGCACTCTACTTCATGTCCTAACGCTTACAGAATGCCTAGTTAATATTAGCTATTTTATAAAAAATTTAATTAAAGTCTATTTAGAAATATAGTATTTTGAAATATTGTTGCAATTTAAAGTAGCTGTTTTCTATTTGAATGTATTTTAAAATATATTTTAATCAAAGCCGAATTTCCAGCATCCTTCTAATATGCTGATTTGATGCTCAAGAAGTGTTTCTTAATATTATCAGTGTTAAAAACAGGTGTACTGCTTTTTTAACAATTGACTTTTAAATGGTAGTCTGCATTATTGCTAGCTTTTGCTACAGTTTGTTTGGTTTGGTTTTTTCATCTTCCAGAATCCACTGGGTAAAAATGAATATATGAAAAAAAAACATTATTGTTTGAGATTAAACACCAATAAGGCGGCAAATCTGTCATACTACAGCATAATTCACTACAATGTTAGCAACTGCATTCTTGCAATGCTTAAATCATTGTTAAGCGCGCCTCCAGGCCCTTGCCTCCTCCCTAACGGGTGTGAACACAAATACACTGGTGTTGAGAGTCAGCAGCAACACGTCTGGCATGATGGGATCACTTCCTTCTGCGGACTGGGCACCCACTGTCAGCCCGACCTCGGATAATTAACCTCTGCCACTGGGGTTCAACAAGAAAACAATCCCACAGAGCTCTGTGTGTATGCTAGCGTGACTGTGTGTGTGCCCCATCTACAGGTGCCTCTGAGGGTGTTAAGCGTCATCCTCTCGCCATCTGTAGGCACGGGGCAAGGTTAGGAACACATGGCCAGCACTTCAGGGCCGAGGAGGGGTACGGACGTGCGTAGCAGGTGGCTGAGAGCGGGTAGCACTAGGCTGGGGTCTTTGACTGGGGTGACTAGGTTAATTAAGGGCTGAGACTTCAGGGCCTGGGGGGCCCTGGGGCAGGCGTTCGGGGGTTTTGGGGGTCTGATCGAGTGCAGAAAGAGGCCACGCCACTCACCAGCTCCCCTTCCTGTGGGGTATCTGTGCCTTTCCATGCGAGGACCTCTGCGATTCATAAAGTCAATGCACACGTGTAGCACACATGTTCTTAGAGACCTGAGGGAAGTGTCTTTTTAACTGACTGTGTTGTTTCTTTGGGAGCTCACGGTTGTGAAAAAGCAGCTGTGCAAATCCCCACTGAACCGAAAAACATCAGGCCGTGTTGATCCAAAACAAGCCGTTGAGTTGAGTGCGCGTCTGATTAGTAAAGAGTCTGATTGTGTGTAAAATGAGTGGAAGTCTTATCGAGTCAGTTTATCAGAAGATCTGTAAGCTATTATTATGGGTCTCAGGGTGGGTCACACAGGGAGGCAGTGAGTTCTGGCAGGTGTCATGAACAGAAACTGAACGTGACCTTGTGTCTTTTCAGAAGACGAAGAGGAGGATGAAGAGGTCACAGAACCAAAAGCTGGCCCAGACACTGACCTGCAGGAAGAGGAAGAAAGCAAGGAAAACAAAGAAGGTAAGAGTGCATTTGGCTGGTTAGCTAACGGTGCTTTCACACTCCAGGTTTCACAATGCCTGGTCCAAACTCGAGTTTGATCTGATCCCTCTTACTCTGCCCCAGCTGGACTGAGTTCACATTATGTTATTTGGGTTCAAACCGCAGTGCCGCTTTCATTTCATTTTCATTTCTGCTAAAGGTGAGCAGATTCTCTTGCTTGTAGTGCGTCAGTCACGCTTGTTAGGAAAGTGAGTGAGAACACAATTACGGAGATTACACAAACCATATTTAATCGCATTTACCCTATAGACCTTATGTAGCCCCGCCCTTTTCAGTGCTGCGCTCGTTGTCTTTTGCCTTCCGGTCTGTATTTTGACAGCGATCTTGCATAGGTATGGGAAAAAAAATTCCCGGTCGACATTTGTTAAGACATCTGCTTTACAATGCTTATGATAAACATTACAATGCTCATGATAACTTTTGTTAACTCTACAATAAGTAAATCCACTTCACCAGCTAATTATTCCTCAACAGCAATGTCATAGAAATATACAGAGTGACCGCTGAAACCAGAAGTTCGAAGACAATATTCTAAAGATGACGGCGCCCACGCTTCTCTGGTGCATAAGGTCTATAGACCTAGGGTTACATACATACAATACATTTGTTCAATCTTTGTTAATCTTTTTTAATGTTAGTTAATAAAAATGTTCATGTTCATGTTAGTTCACAGTGCATTAACAAATGTTAACAAATACAACTTTTGATTTTAGTAATGAATGAGTAAATGAAGTAACATTAATAAATGCTGTTGAATATTGTTTATTCTTAGTTCGTTAACTAATGTTAACTAATAAAACCTTATTAAAGTGTTACCCATACTGTATTATTATATTATATTATATTATATTATATTATATTATATTATATTATATTATATTATATTATATTATATTATATTGTATTATATTATATTGTATTATATTGTATTATATTATATAATATTATTTAGAGCTGTGCACAGATTAATTGCGATTAATTACATTCAAACTAGAAAAGTTTGTGTTTACATAAAATATTTGTGTGTGTGCTGGATGTAATTATTTTGTATATATAAATCACACACATGCATGTATATATTTAAGAAAATGTGTTATTCATATATAAAATATTTATATATAATATAGATTATATATGTATTTATTTTATTTGGCATTGTATTTACATGCAAATAATTCTTAAATATATACATGCATGCATATGTATTTATATATACACAGCACACACTGTTTTATTTTATTTTATGTAAACACAAACTTTTATTTTAGATGCGATTAATCCAATATTATATCATATTATATTACGTATTATATTATATTACATTATAATAAAAACAATACTAAATAAAAATCCAGTAACATATTCTTTAAGTGTTAAGGTTGTATTTTTAAAAAATGTAAAACAAAACAAACAAAAAAGCGGTGTGCCCTTATTTAGATAATAAAAGTGTGTGGGAAGTTGCTCTGGTATAAAAACGTGTTCCCTAAACCAACAGCCTCCACCTGGCACAAATTTAGCGCGTTTGACTTCTGTATGTCGGATGTTACACTGAACAACATCTGCTCAGTTCAGACTCCACGAGAGAGACGTCTCTTTACAGCAAATGCTGGCGTTGAGACGCATGTTCTGCACACATGTTCCATAAGTGCCAATAGAAACCATAACAGATTTGTAGATAAATTACCCAGACTGACTAAAATGACATTCAGTGTGGCTGTTCCACAAGGGCAATTCCTTCTGTGTTGGCATGGCTGGAATTTTATTGTGGCCTTCGTTTGATGTTTCAAAGGGAAATGCATCCTGTTAGCAGTTAATGAGCCATGGGTGGAGTGACATGACATTGAGGGGTTTATTAACATGACGTAGCACCTCTAATAATTTGCCATGTGATTTACAGCTTGCACTGTAATGCAAGCCATTCTATGTAAACCTTCCGGCAGTGAAGTAATGTGTGTATCTTACAATTACAGTATGTATGATTTTTAACTTATTTTCAGTGACAAAGATTCCCAAAAAGGTCATTTAAAGAAGACATATCATACTTTTTTACATTTTCAACTTCTTTAGTGTGTAATGTTGCTGTTTGAGCATGAAAAAGTTCTGCAAAGTTGCAAAGCACAAAGTCCTTAAAAGTAAATGTATATCAGTGTCACTGTTTTAATGCTAGATGTTTTGCTATGAATTACTGAACATGGCATCTGAGGAGTATTTCAAATTTTTCTCAGTTATTTTGCTTTATTTCCAGATTTTAATCATAGGCTTGTGCCTTACATCGTAGAGACACGTTCACACATGCGCACTCTTCGAAATTGGTGCTTTAAATATCCTGACCAACTAAAAGAGGTAAATGACAAGTCCACATGTCATGCAATCTAGAAACTCTTGCGACCATAGTTGGCTAACAAGCTTTCGGGAAACACACCCTAGATCGTTACTGACAGACTGGGAAGAGAGAGTTGCAAAAATGTCAAATATGTGAAAAATAATGTGTTCTTTTGAACATTCGAACATTAAACTAGGAATGTTACAATATATCGGCCACCATATCGGATACTCGGCCGATATATGTACATTTTGTACATAATTGTGTATTTCCTTACAGCTTAGTCTCATCCCAATTCGTCATATAACTGACGTTTTGAGACGTCTTTTGACCATTCGTCAATATACGACTATTTCAGGGCCCCCTTAAACGTCGGTAGATGAGCGTTATGGGATCCTAACTCTACCCAGACCTAAACCTAACCCTAAACTCAACTCGTCACCTAACTGACGTTAAAGGTAAAGCGTCAGTTGTATGATGACCCGGATCGATCATCTACCAACGTTTAAGGGGCCCTAAAAGTCGTATATTGACGAATGGTCAAAGACGTCCCAAACGTCAGTTATATGACGAATTGGGATTAGACTGTGTTATTCCTTAAGCTGAGACACTTCAGATGCGTACTGTTCGCCATTCTGCTTTTGAATTGCTTGTACATTGTAAAAAAATATTTTCAAGATTTGCTATCACAACATTTTTTCTTTTGTCAAATCAACTTAAATAATTTATTTAGTTCAGATAACTTATTACTTTGAGTTTCTGATGATTAAATCAATCTCCTTCATTGTATTAACTCACTTTTCCCTGTTCAGTCAACTTAATTTTAGGGGTTTTTTTTATTTAAAATTTTAAGCCCAAAATTTTAACTAGGTTACTTTAATTTTTTAAGTTAAACCAACAATATTTTTTTACAGTGTAATATGACTGAAATCACTTCAAAAAGGAAAATACAGTTAAGTGCAACATGTGCAGCACAAGACTGTCATATATTTTACAAAATTATAATGAGAACATTAAAATATTGTGTGTGGGATGTGGCTTTTAATGGTGAGGCTAATCAGACTTCTCAAAATGTATATGAAATATATAACCGGCCAATATATTGGATTATCGGCTTTCAAATATAAAGAATTATCGGTTATTGATATTGGCCAAAATTTTAATTAACCTTTTTTTAACAGGTCCTCTTTAAAACTATGATTGAAACAGTTCCACTACTGTACAAATCACTTTTGTTTCTACCTGTGCTGATTGAACTAGTCGTTGTTGGGCCTCCCACACGTCAAATTCCCAAAGCCACCAAACAGGATCAGCAGAGCGTTGAGTGGCCACTCGCGTGTGACCCCGCAGCCGTATCAGATGGCATTCTCACTGTCTGGGGGCTGGGCTTATCGGGCCGCGGCATTCTGGGTCAGGCCTGATCGAACTTTAATGTCACTAGACCCCAGCAAGTGGACTTCAAAGCGAGTGGAGAGTGCATTCTTTGTGCAAGTGTACAGGGTAAATAACTAGAGGGAGGCTGGACAGAGGCAGACTGTGAAAGCACACGAGGGCTTTGACTCCACGCTGACTTTGATCACGCTTTTGTCTTCCTTATGAGTCATCAAAAGAGGCACGCAAATCAGAGTGGGCCTGGAATCAAAGGAACGGGCCCCTGATAGTCTGGGAGAAAATAGAGAAACGCAATAACATCAGAAAAGGAGGAGAAAAACTGGGCGTGTTGTCATTATGGAAAGATGAACTAAGAGCAGCGTGTATTTGCTTATTCATTTAGTTGTTTGTTTGTTGTTTTTTTATGCCCATATCTCCCTTCTAATTGGCTTAACTACCTTGAAAGCTTGTTGGGAGTCAGGAAGGAGAATGCGGGCGAGTTTGTTTAGGTTCAGTTTGTACAGTTACTGCTCAATCGTTATGCTGTACGGCCATGATTTTGTCTGTGGTTAGATCCGTTTGTTAGTGTTATTGTATGTAAGTAGTAGGTATAAACAAGTAGGCCATCGCTGCGGTTGTGACATGTGCTTTTGTGTGTTTGTGTATTAAAACATATGGCCTGTTCTGTGTTTATTTACTCCGCAGCTGTGTTTACCTCTTAGTTTTGTTGTGTTTTGTCTGGCGTGTGTATCAGGCCACCGCGGGAGCTGACGGAGGAAGAGAAACAGCAGGTTCTGCATTCGGAGAGAGTTCCTCATCTTCTTTGACCGCAGCATTTCGTGTGATGGAGAGAGCTTTAGCTGAGGACTCCAACGTCTTCTTCGACTACAGCGGACGAGACCTGGAAGATAAAGAGGGGTGAGAATGTGCTGAGTGACACAAAAACATGATATCTGGGTATTTGATCTATTATTTATACTTATTTTTTATAAATATACTTTTTATTTTATTGTTATATTAAACATTTGCTTTAACAACAATCATAAATTATAAATTATTTATGGTTATATTAAAACAAACTTTATTGTTGTGAAATGTAATTTATGTGAGAAGGTTGAAAACAATAACGTACAAATGAATCTTCACGAAATGGAATCAAAACCATTTTAAAACCATAAACTGCTGAAATCATCTGGATGCAGTTTGCTAATTTAATGTTTACTTAATACATATTTGTTACGCAATGGATGTGTAGGTTGCATAAAAGCCTGTTGAAATGATCACATTTGTATTTTCAACCTTTTCTCTTTTTTCTTTTCAACTAAATGAGATAAAAATAGCTAAATTTGGTTGGGTTTGTGCTAGTCAGTAGTATTTATAATTAGGCTAATATGAAAACAGAAGACTCTAGTATGTCCTCGTTGAGTTAAAGTGTGAGTGTGAGTGTGTGTGTGTGTGTGTGTGTGTGTGTGTGTGTGTGTGTGTGTGTGTGTGTGTGTGTGTGTGTGTGTGTGTGTGTGTGTGTGTGTGTGTGTGTGTGTGCGTACATTGTTCTTCAAAGAAATTCTTGCTTAAGTATGTCATCTATTAACAAGCTTTCATTTTGCTCTTCTGTATCAGGATAATACAGACACACTTGATTTTATTTCTTATTTTACATTCATGCACTTTTTTATTTAATAGATAATACAATAACATATTTGTAATAATTTTAAAGTATTTTGATACACCATAATATACACATACATAAACATTTATATATGGTATAGTATATATATATATATGGTATAGTATATATATATATATATATATATATATATATATATATATATATATATATATATATATATATATATATATATATATATATATATATATATATATATATATATACATATTAGTAGGTAAAGCAAATAAAAAATACTGTATATATATATATATATTTTTTTTTTTTAATGTCTAAATGTTTGGGGTCGGTAAGATTTTTTATGTTTTTGAAAAAATCTCTTATGCTCACTAAGGCTGCATTTTATTTAATAAAAAAAGTGAAACAGTTATATTTTGAAATATTATTTATATATAATACAATTATATATAGTCATTATATATATATATATAATTATATAATAAATACTATTGTATATCTTATTATATATATATATATATATATGTATATATATATATATATATATATATATATATATATATATATATATATAGAGGAGCTTCTCTAAAGGTTCTCTGCGATGTGGGGCCAAAACATTTTTTGTCACATACAGCAAACGTCTTCTCACTATCGGCTAACTGCCTGTCCCCTAAACACACTGTAAAAACGCGGTCGCGGTAGACACCACAGGCTCCACAAACGGCAACAAAAACAATCATGTCTCACCCGGACCACGAAACCTAACAAACAGTGTTCCAGCCAATCACTGGCAAGAAGTATTTGAGGGTGGGGTCTGGGGGTTAGTGCACGTGCACATGAAGGGGGTGTGTGAAGGAGAGAGAAGCATGGGAAGTTTGGAAAATGACCGACACACGACCAAAGAGATGACGTTCTGATGAACAAATTAAAAAGAAGAAGGAAATCGGATAAAGAACGTGCGAAGTTCCGAATTTACATCGGTAAAGCTTTTGAACGATGGCGAGAACTCCGGCGGCAGAAGGGCTTCCAGTCCGACATTCAGGTTGCTCTGTTTTTGCTGGACAGGTGGGTAACGTTAAATTATTATTATTTATTATTATATTATTATTTTTTTCTTCTAAATTGACGCTTATGTTCGACCAAATCCCACACAATTCACGTTCACAATTATTTTGGGAAGCACGGAAGGGAGGGGGAGGAGATGCGGAGGGAGGGAGGGTCTAGCTAGCCTCCGATTTGTTTGAAAATAATCCGAATGTCAACACCCAGGATCGCTTAGAGAACCTTTAAGATAATTCTTTCAAAAACATAAAAAAATCTTACCGACCCAATCTTTTAGATGTTAATGTATATGATTTTGCTTTAATTAATATTTTTATATGTATATATGTGTTATGATATGGTTTAATTACTGCTGTATATGAAGAGTTCAGATGCAAAAGCCTCTAAATGCCATTTGAAATTTTCTTCTAAAATGACAATTTTTATTAAGCTTGTATATTTAAGTTCAGTAATTTCACTTAAATGACAATTAATAGGTAATCTTCATTGCCATTTAAAGTGAAATTACTGAACTTAATATACAAGCTTTGATGATCATTTTGAGAATAAAATTTCAAATGGCACTTAGAGGCTTTTGCATCTGAACTCTTCATATGGATAAGTGTGTGTTAAAAGCCCAGAGCTCATGTTATCAGTTTCTCCCCTCTCAGAGATCTGCAGGGTGGCTCCAGTCTCTCTCTCAATCGTCTGTTCTATGATGAGCACTGGTCAAAGCATCGGGTCATCACCTGTCTGGACTGGTCCCCTCAGGGTAGACTGACCTCCCTCTCTGACCTCTCCCTCGATGTCAACACCTGTTCATTTAAAAGGGGAATCTTCCCTCGCTCTGTCTCTCAGTCAGCTTTATCATTCTCATCCTCTTCTCTGTTCTATCTTTCTCCTGCCCTCACTATCTTCTCTTCATCTTTCCATATTTCCAGTACCCTGAGCTCTTGGTGGCCTCCTACAATAACAATGAAGACGCTCCTCATGAGCCAGACGGTGTGGCTTTGGTGTGGAATATGAAATTCAAGAAGACCACACCAGAGTACATCTACCACTGCCAGGTGAAAACCCTTAACACAGCACGAACTTTACACTCTTACCCTCTGAAAATCACGTCACACAGAATATTAAAGGAGCGCCGGAGACTGTTAAAAGGATAGTTCACACAAAAAATGAAAATTCTGTGATCATTTACTCGTTCATCAAGTCGTTCCAAATCGGGTATGATTCTTCCATTCACAGAACTCATCTACACAGAATTGCAACAGTTTTAGTGACCGATTGACTATATAAAAGCTAATTTCTAAAAATATTAGAAATTTTTAGAAATTTATAGAAATTAGCATCTAAAATGCTAATTTCTATAACTTGTTTATATTCCTCAGACAGAAATCATAAAGGTTTGGGAACATGAGGGTGAGAAAATGACAGAATTTACAGACCACACAAAACACAACACTCGAGATGAATGTCTTGTCGCGGTTTTGGCCAGTGTTTGGTCTTGGTCTTGTCTAGGTCTCGCTGTCTCAGACAAGACATAGCGTTCAGGGATTCGCAATACAATAGTACAATTTCCAAGGCGATATCCGCAACGGATTGAAACGCACGTCCAAATGAAGACATTGCGGTGTGCGCGAGCCACACAAGACACCGTATCTGCGCCACTGATCACAGCGGCAACTAGCCCTTTGATGACTTGATACATGAAAAAACACATATCATGTCCAGTTTATGTATTAATATTTAGTAAACACACATATCAGTGACATGATGGTTTTTAACTTCATTCAGGAGATTTTGGGTAACTGCACAACTGACAGATGACTTTGAGCCCACCGCCAAACGGTGTGTGTGTGTACCCATAGTGACAAACTGACCAATTTTCTGGATCCTGCACTTAAGCTTATAATTTCGTTTTTGAAAATATAATTATGTACTTAGAAGTTGTAGAAGCGGATTAATTCGAGCTGACTTCAAAACTCGGCAGAGATAGGCTGGCAATGCAAAACAAAATCTTACAAGTTATTGCTTAGCTTCAACAACATTGCAGTCTGTGTTTTCCTCTGAGTCTTGAGTCTCAACTTCTGTTCTGTCTTTCGTCTTGCGTCTGTCTTCGTCTTGGTTCTTGGTTCTGAAAGCTTGGTTCTGTCTTGTCGTCTTGAAGTCTTGGTTTTCAAATTCGGTCTGTCTTGAGTCTTTTAACTTTGGTCTGTCTGGTCTTGTGGTCTTGACTTAGGTTCTTTGGTCTCGATTTTGGTCTGTCTTCGTCGTCTTGACTTGGTCTGTTTTCAGTCTTTGGTTCTACGACTTGGTCTTTGGTCTCAAGCTCTGGTCTGTCTTGGTCTCGAATTTCGTCTGTCTTGGCTCTAGAGCTTTGGTCTGTCTTGGTCTTTGTCTTCAGTCTTGCGTCTTGTCCTCGACTTTGATTGCTGTCTTTGGTCTTCTAAAGTCTTGTGTTCTGATTTGGTCTTGAGCTTTGTATCTGCTTCGTCTTGGTCTGTCTTGTGTCTTGGCCCTGACTTGGTCTGTCTCTCTTGAGTCTTTTGAGTTCTTGATTGATTCGGTCTATCTTAGTCTTTGACTTCGGTACTGTCTTTGGTTTTGGTCATTACTCTAGTCTCTGAAATTGGTACTGTCTTAGTCTTGGTCTTAACTTTGAGTCTGTGCTTAGTTCTCAAAGCTTTGGTCTATCTTCAGTCTATTGGTCTGTCTTGGTCTTGGTCTTTAGTCTCAACTTGGTCTGTCTTGGTCTCAACTTTGGTTCTCTGTTAGTACTTGAGTCTGTCTTCGTCTTCATTCTTGAGCTTCCGTCTGTCTTTGTTCTCAACTTGGTCTGTCTTGGTCTTGGTCTCGAGCTTGGTCTTGGTCTTCGACTTTAGTTCTGTCTTGGACTTGACTTGGTCTTCAACTTGGTCTTGGTCTCACTTGGTCTGTCTTGGTTCTTATTTGGTCTGTCTTGGTCTTGACTTGGTCTGTCTTGGTTCTTGGTCTTGGTTCTTCATTTTGGTCTTGATCTTGCGTCTTGATCTTGGTCTGTCTTGGTCTTGGTCCTGACTTGGTCTGTTCTTAGTCTCTCGGTCTTGGTCTCGACTTGGTCTGTCTTGGTTTTGGTCTGACTTGGTCTCTAATTGGTCTGTCTTGGTCTGTTTGACTTGGTCTGTCTTGGTTCTTCAAACTTGGTCTATCTTGGTCTTGGTCTGTCTTGGTCTTGGTTCTTGACTCTGGTCTGTCTTTGTTCTAACTTGGTCTTGTCTTGGTCTTGGTCTCAACTTTGGTCTTTGGTCTCGACTTGGTCTGTCTTGGACTTGACTTGGTCTGTCTTGGTCTTGGTCTTGACTTGGTCTGTCTTGGACTTGACTGGGTCTGTCTTGGTCTTGACTTGGTCTGTCTTGGTCTCTGTCTTGGTCTCATTTTGGTCTATCTTGGTCTTGACTTGGTCTGTCTTGGTCTTGGTCTTAGTTTGTCTTGGTCTTCGAATTTGGTCTGTCTTGGTCTTGGTTCTCGACTTGGTCTGTCTTGGTCTTGGTCTTGACTTGATCTGTCTTGGACTTGGTCTCTGAATTGGTCTGTCTTGGTCTTCAACTTGTGTCTGTCTTGGTCTTGGTCTCAGACTTGGTCTATCTTGGTCTTGGTTCTTTATTTTGGTCTTATCTTGGTCTGTCTTGGTCTTGGTATGTCTTGGTTCTCTAATTGGTCTTGTTCTCAACTTGTTCTTGGTCTTGAGCTTGGTCTGTCTTGGATTTGGTCTTGACTTGGTCTGTCTTGGTCTTGGTCTTGACTTGGTCTGTCTTGGTCTCAACTTAGTCTGTCTTGGTCTTGGTCTTGAACTTAGTCTGTCTTGGTCTTGGTCTCAACTTGGTCTGTCTTGGTCTTGGTCTGTCTTGGTCTCGATACCCTCTGGTCTTTGTAGTGTCTTGGTCTCGGTTTAGGCGGTCTTGACTACAAGTCTACTATTTATACCTAAAGATGTCATAGAATAGTACGTAAATTGGGACACACAGCTAGACCCCTTGGAATGACCTCTTGCATTTTCAGAATTTGCAATATATGCACTTTGACTTGATTCACAAAGTATATCAAGTAAACAGAGATATTAATATCACCTTATAATATATTTGAACTTGTGTTACACAAAGTGAAGACATTTTACACAAATTTAGATTCAAATGGAAAAATAATTATTTATTTTACATTTAATTATTCACTGAGTTAAAAATATACAAATCATTTTGTTTATTATTATGCAGTGTGTGCTAAATATTGCATACTATTTAAAAAATATTCTAGGCAGCAGGTTGTGCATACTGTGCTTTAAGCAGCTCACTAGTAAATACACAATAAATGTATACCAAAACGACCTGAATTGGAAAGCCATGATAAAGGAAGTGGTAGCTTCAATAAAAGTGAGGTGTAATGGAGCGTACCACTTCAGATGACAACATGGATTTAAATGAGGGTAAGGTGATATTTAATTAAAGGTGCACGCTGGCCTTGGAGTACCGCAACGGAACAGAGCACCTTATTACGGTGTGTGTCCGCTTGGGTCAGCCCAAAAAAATCCTGAGGTTTGTGTGTAAAACATATCTGGTGTCGGTTTTGACTGCTAATTATAAAAGACTCTGGGTTGGGAGGCTTTTCAGTGAGACGACCAAGTAAGCAAGTCTGGGAGGCGACAGCCTGGTGCGAGGGAGAGATATTAGAGAGACATTTCTGTAATAAAAAGATGTGGCTTACCACTTCCTAATCCTAACAGCCGCATATGTTTGCCCACCCACATGGACTGCTCGCGCATGTGCCGCTTTTCCAATGCCCAGCACCTCACACATACACATACACACATGCTTGTTTACTCACACTTACAAACCAAGCATACTCAGACATGCCATATTAACACATGTTCATATTTATATATAAAATAGTAATTTTTTTCTCCTTGACATAATTAATAATTAATAATATAATTGAAAGTTACTCTAAAAAAGTAAATTAGCTACTAATTACATCTTCAACAGTGTAAATAGATTACTGTACTAATTACTCTCTCTTAAAAGTATTGCCTTATGACTAATTACTTTCTAAATCCCATATCAACCTCGTCCAGAACAATACAAGGACAGACACAAAACTGCACTTTTTCTACACTGTAAAAAATAAATAAATAAATAAATAAATAAACATTAAATTTACAGGAAAAAACTGGCAGCTGGTTACCAGAGTTTTCCTGTTAAAAATATCGGTAGCAACATTTTAGGTTTTATAGACTTTTAACTGTATATACTTTTACAGCAATACACCATTTTTCATTATCTAATATGTTAATTTACTGACCTTTTGAAGTATTAATCTATTAAAATATTAGGATCTGGTTTATTCCATTGTAATACACTGACAGCCAACAATCACAGCAGTAATGAGAGTCAAATGAGCAATCAAAGCTCATCATAAGCAGCTCTTCCACAAAAAGATAATACTAATATATAGAAGCTGCACAGTGTCATTCACACAAAAACATTAAACACCATCATGGTAACATGTTGAAATTTAAAAAATGCAATGAACATTAATTTAACAACTTTAAATGTAATATAAAACCCTAACCGTACATAATTGATTTAAAAAAATTATAAATAAGAAACTGTGGTGCTAAAGTGTGGAGAATGTCAATTAACACTTTTTTCACTGTAAATTATACCATGACTTGATTTTACAATAAAATTACATTAAATGTACCATTATATATGACATTACCATGTATAGTTAGGAAACTTTCTGCTTAACCATTGAACAGTTTTTCACTGTAGCATTTTTACCGTTAAAATCACAATTATTTTTTACTGTAATTTGTGTGTGTGTAAAGGGAGAAGGTTACATTAAAAACATTTTAATCCATTATTGTTTTTATATAGGATTGTTCTAGAGAGACATTTCTGTAATATTCCTGTTGCCATTCTGAGAGATTTAAGGTCTGTATGGCGGGAATCATGAGAGAAGTTTTTAGATAAATTTTTAATAAAAAAAAATCACCCTGAAACATTAAAAATATATATTTATATATATTTTCCCTTTTCAGCAAATAAAAAAAGTTTACGGGACACTAAAATGCATGGCATTTGTAAAAAAGTGCTCTTGTGGTGTCTTATAAATCAAGACTCACTTCGACTTTCCTCACTTTGTCCTGCTGTAGTCTACAGCTCAATGGCTACAGGAAAGATGGGACGTACAGAAAGTATATAATACAAGATGAATAACACACAATGGCATTTCACAGCTTTCCTTCAGTGAGTCCTGAGGTTCAAGCATCCCTTTTTCATCATGAGGAGAGAAATGGAGAGAGAAAGCACAGGAATCTCCAAACATTTTGCCGTTGGCGGAGGATGAAAGATGTTGGGCCAATTTGCCGAGATATTGTTTTTCGCTCTGGGCTCTGTTCTAAACGGCGGTGCTCCCCTCTCACTAGACCGGGAATCTGATGGCTCTTAATGTGCGAGCATGTTCTGCTGCTTAACCTTTCCAAACCACACTGATCTTATTCCCTCTGAGGTACACGCATGCAAGAACCATATACTCATCCCCCACACGCTCCTCTCCTCTCTTCTTCTCCCCGCCTATTCTCCCTTTGCGGCTTCCCTCACTCTTGGCAGGCCGTACGGCGGAGTTCAGCAGTTTTGCAGTCGTTTTTCCAGATTTACCCACAGCCGCAACTTTCATGTGCTGGATACTTCAGAACCCCCCCTCCGGCACCGCCAGCTCCCACTTTTCCCTTAGTTTCTCTTTTTGCTATTCCAACTTTACCTCTTTTTGCCACATCTCTCTCTCCATCTCTCTCCTTATACTTCTTGTCATACTCTAGCTCTGTTCAAAAACCCAGCGAGCTGCCTATATAGGCAGCATCCTAATCATCACAGATTCTCATAAGTGAACATACTATATTGGCGGTAACTCCACACAATACATACATGGTAGGCACTTTATTTCTTATGTTTTAATTTACTAACTATAAGTAACATTGCAACTACAGTTATGTCTACTAAATCTCAGAGTATTAGTAGACTGTTAGGTGTTAGGGTTTGGGTTAGAATAAGTTGACAGTGACATCGTACTTGGGAAAGTTACTTAAAGGAGTAGTTCACTTTAAAAAAACTTTTGCTGATAATTCACTCGCCCCCATGTCATCCAAGATGTCCATGTCTTTCTTTCTTCAGTCGAAAAGAAATTAAGGTTTTTGATGAAAACATTCTAGGTTTTTCTCCATATAATGGACTTTACTGGGAACCAAACGGTTCAAGGTCCAAAAGACAGTTTCAGTGCAAACTACAAACTGTTCAAAGGGCTTTAAACGATTCCAGGCGACGAATAATCTTATCAAGCGAATCGATCGCTCATTTAAAAAACAAAAAAATAACAAAGTTTAAAATTTCTAAGTTCAAATGGTCGCCTTGCTCTGTTCTGTGATGTGCGTTCGTGACTCTACTGTTCGAACTTTTTCATCAAAATGAACAAATCTTTTTCCGAGTAAATTCGTCCATTTCCGCTCGTTAATGAACCAAATGATATCGAAAAAGATTTGTTTCAAAAATAGTCTATTTTTTTTTTGAATAGCATCTCTCCTGTCTTTTTCTACCATTTTGGATTTATTTTTTCACTGCCCTCTTCAGTGCATTCTGATATAGGCATCTCCACATACAATGCAGTCTTTGAATATGGATTTAATGGGGTATATTAGTAGGTTGCATACTTGAGTTGCATATACATTAGGCTACTTTTCAAAAGTTTAAAAAGCACGATTTTTCAATGTTTTTGAAATAAGTTTCTCACCAAAACTCAATTAGATCAATATTTTTTGGGAAATATTATTACAAATTAAAATAATGTTTTCTATTAAAATATTTTTTAAATTTATATTTTTTTTCTGTAATTTTTAAAGCTTTTTTTATAAGTCTTCAGTGTCACATGATCCTTCAGAATTTTTTTTTCAGAATTCTTTGATAAATCAAAAATTCAAAAGAAGAGCATTTATTTAATATACTGTCACTTTTGATCAATTTAATGCATCCTAAATAAAAAAGTATTAATTTCTTCTTTTTTCTCCCAAACTTTTGAATGTAAGTGTACATCTTAAATCTTGACGTCTGGAAAACTCTTTAAAAATGCTGCATACGAAGACAGCACACCAGGTTTTGAAACACAGCTTCTGTTTATCTTTATCCTCTCCAAAAGGTTACAAAAGGCCACTCCTGTTCAGACAGTTGTGTAATATTTGAGGTGGTTTTGGTTTGTTTTGGGCTCTGTGTGGCGTGATCTTGGCTCCCTGCTCTCCGCTGTTCTTCGGGCCCATCATCACAGCAGGCCCTGCTCGCCAGTAACATCACATGACCTTCTAAAGTGGGCTGCCTCTCGCCACATCAAGGGCACACCCCGAAAACTGCTCACTCGAGTACTGTCAACCCTCATCTGCATCGCCTGTGTTTTATCGATATCATTCACATATTTTACCCAGGATGACTCTGTGTGAACCCCTGCTGGATGCCTGAGGCTCGCTGGCACAGAGGAAGATGTGTTCGCAGGCTTGGAGAGATGCCCGCTCTGCATAATGCTGGATGGAGTTGCATGTGCTCATAAAGCTGAGTGTAGAAAGGCTTCAAAACCACTCACAGCTTTTGAGACAGGAAGAGCAGAGACCTCCAGTCCGCTATGGTTTTACTGCGGGCTCTTGCATCCACAAATAAGCATTAAAGGAGTAGTTCACTTTTAAAAAAAAACTTTTGCTGATAATTTACTCACCCTCATGTCATCCAAGATGTCCATGTCTTTCTTTCTTCAATCGAAAAGAAATTAAGGTTTTTGATGAAAACATTCCAGGATTTTTCTCCATATAATGGACTTCAATGGGATCCAAACGGTTCAAGGTCCAAATGACAGTTTCAGTGCAAACTGACCATGTTTCGTGATCTCTCCTGTTCAAACTCGTTTATCAAAATGAACAAATCTTTTTTTCGTGTCATTTGGTTCATTCAACGAATGAAATGAATGAATTAACTCGGAAAAAGGTTCGTTCTCTTTGATGAATGAGTTTGAACAGGAGAGTCACGGACGTGCATCGCAGAACAGAGCAAGGCGACCATTCTTATAAAAATTAAACTTTGTTATTTATTTTTTATATGAGTGATCATTTTGCTTGATAAGACCCTTATTCATCGTCTGGAATCGTTTAAAGCCCTTTAAACAGTTTGCAGTTTGCGCTGAAACTGTCTTTTGGACCTTAAACCGTTTGGTTCCCAGTAAAGTGCATTATTTGGAGAAAAATCCTGGAATGTTTTCATAAAAAAATTAAAATGATGTAGTAGCATTAACTGTAGGCCAACAGTGAAGGTCTATAGGATTTATTTAGGAATTAAAGGGATATTTCACCCAAAAAATGTAACCAGACAGTTGACGTAGGCCATTGTAGGAAAAAAATACAATGGAAGTCAATGGCTACCGTAAACTGTCTGTTTACCAACATTCTTCAAAATATCTTCTTTTCTGTTCAACATACAGGTTTGGAAGGGTGAATATATGACAGAATTTACATTTTTGGGTGAACTATTCACTAAAGAAAGGAACTCATACAGGTTTGGAACAACTTGAGGGTAAGTACTGACAAAATTTTGTTTTTTTTGGTGAAATATCCCTTTAAGTGTATGCAGTCTAAAGTGGACTGACGTAAGGTTGTGGAGCAAGCTGAATTTGAGAGCGTGTTGACTAAATTGTTAGATTTATGTATTTTGAGGGGGATCAAATTTACTTTTATAAGTGCACTACCAAATCAAATGAAAGTATAAAGTATAGAATTGCATTTCATCCATTTTTGACTATGCTAAGAATACCGTTCATTCATATTGACTGGGACACGGCCGTTCTTTCCTCTTGTCCAAAGGTAAAAGAGGAAGATCAAACTACTCGCATTCACTGGCTTCTCCTCCATTGTTCTCTGAAACGGAGATATGGTATTACAAGGCCTGTGCCAGTAACCGCAGAGTGACAAAATCCGTGGGGTGCCGTTTGGGAAAAAAAAGGTGGAGAGCGAAGGATGCTGGTGGAAGACAGAGGAGTGCATCTGGAGCTGATAAGCTTTGCTGAGAACCACATGATTGTGGTGCTTCAGGAGGAGGCGGCAGTGAATGTACTGTCTGTTACACAGTCATACTGCTCCCTGACAAAATGGCTCCGACTTTTTTTTTCCTCCTCTTTTCCCTTTCGGCCCTCAGAGAAAAGGGGGCAACAAAGGAGGGAGTGTTCCTGGTGCCAGGGTTAGTCTTGTGGATTACCCCATACTGAACCATTCCCATTGATATGTATTTTGTGCGAAGCACTAGTCCCAGTGAAACCGGGAAGGTGTTGTGGGATTGTCTTTTTTACTTCTCTACTATGACCTTCATCAGAGCTTGGGGTTGTTGGACGTCAGAGCTGAGCTTGTCATTTAAAATAATAAGCAGCACTATGCTAACTTTTTCCACCTTTATAATATTTTCCCAAAACCCTTGTGACGGTACATCTTCACTTACAATAGGTTGAATGACGGGTCTGCCATAGCCCTGACGGTGTCTGTCTCTCTTCACTGGCACCATGTAACTTTGGGTTTTGGGTAGGAACCCAAGCACCAAAAAACCTAAAAATTTGACTGCTGTTACGGCATACATCACTTCTCCCATTTCCTCAAATTCTAGCATGTGCGAGCCCAACAAACTTTTTTTTCCATGGCTGAAGCATCATGCAAAACCAAGAAGCCAAAGGTTTTGTCCGAGGACAGTGAGAAAGAGAAAAATAGAGAGTGAGAAAATAAAAGGCAGGACGAGGATCAATATTGGTCCAGTGTTCGCTCGCTCCGTGAGCTAAAGAAGGGAGGACGGGTGCCCGACCGATGCTGGCGCCAAAAACTAAATAAATCAGTAAGCCTATGTCTTAATGGTGTGTACTAGTTTGGTAGGGGGTTCCTTTTTGCAAGTAAATAATACATAATTAGACGGACACAGATAGAATGATAACTATCCTATGTCTGCAGGCTAATAGACATCAGTTGTTTATTGATTTTCTTGGTGAAAGTGTCTTGCCTCAGGCTATAATGCAAATCGAATTTTTCGAATTTGCAGATTCATCTATGGTAGCTTGATATAATATTGGGACGATATGGCTATTATCTTACTAGGACTGGGTATTGACACAAATTTCACGATTCAATTTCAGATTCACAAGCTTGCAACTCCAATTTGATTCTCATTCGAATTCAAATATTTATTATTTTGGATATCAGTTACAATAAATGGCAAATACTTCTCAAGGAAATCAAATCTCTTAACTAATGCTGTAAACTATGGGAGTCTAGTTGTTAGCCTACTAGGCTTCATTAGCCTAATATGAAGGTAATAATTAACTCTAAGCTAATTATTAAGCTAGCGTGACTAATTTGTAGCTACATAGACACTTAAATTACACTTTATTTATTTTTATAGTAAGAAGATTATATGAAATATAAACATTTAAATGGTGGCTGTCATAAAAACTTGCCAGATTTATTCAAATATGCATTAAATATTTGAAGAACATTAAGATTATAATGCATATGTAATATGGTGTATATATTTAGCAAAATGCTCCTCTCTAGAGTTATTTTTTTCTAGCTGACTAACGAGTTTATGTGGGTTTTCTGAGGTAAATATGACGATACATGACATTGATTACAAGCTGTTTAACTGACGTCTTTCCACGGTTGAAACGCTGATTGAGCGAATCAATGTGACATGATACGGATTTCGATAAGTTGTACTCTATCTTTTAACACACTTTCAGATGCTCATTCATGTTTATTTCACGCTGTAACTGGTATTATTAAGCCGGAAGAGAGATCAGCGCTGCTGCTTCTCTTGAGCTGCGCCAGAGCGATCTCACGCCACAGCGCCAAAACGTTATTTATGTTTTTGAATTTCTAAAGAAAATGGACGTAATTTGAAAATTGAGACTTTGTTTCATATCAATAGTAACAAAGGACAAAGATTATTGTGATTTTTTGGATGCGCGCAGCCGCGATACAATGTTCCATTCATTCAAATGAAACAGGATGACTAATCGATTCTTGAGATTTAAGAATCGATATCGGTTCGTAAAAATGAGAATCGATTAATATCGAGAAATCGATATTTATTACCCAGCCTATTATCTACCACACAAACATTGAATTGAGTTAGCATCATCCATTATGTAAAACAGTAGCCAAAAGGCTACTATAAAGACGCTGACTTGTAAACGTGAGAACGCCTTCTGCTGAGTTAGGGGTATTGGCTTGTCAACAAATGTATTTGCGTGCATTCACTAGGTGTAACCAAGACAGAATTTTTACAACAACAATAAGAAGAAGAAAATACTGCTTCCCAACTGTAGGGGAGCCAGAGAGCAAACTTTCAAAAGTTACCTAATGCTGCTTTAAATCAGTTGGTGAAATGACTGCATTGATGAAAAATGGATGAACTTGTGGAATTGGTGTAGGTACAACGAACAGGAAGAAACTTATGTCCTAAGTCGCTGCCATGATCAGGGTCATGAGGTCATGGTGCTATTGAAGGCTGTTGAACGAACGTTTCCGAAAGCTAAATTCGGTAAGCGCATTCCCTTTACAGTCCAGTTATTCGTGTAAATACTATGTACTTATTTTAGTAACTACCGCAATTACTAGGGGTAATAACTACGTACTAACCCTTGGACCTACCCCTAAACCTACCCTGTTCCCATGTACTTACCTTAAAGTCGCAGATTGCTCTTCTAGGTAAGTACATTTGTGTAACGCAACACTGTCAGTACTTGTACTGTAAAATGAAGCCATACTGTGTCAATTTGCCACATTACATGATTTTTCCGATATGTCTTTTTCTCTTAATAATATTTTTTTATTTCAGTGTAATGTAGACAAAGATGTATCCCAACTTCCCTTGAACAAACTTAGAATTCTGAAATGGATTTATTCTGCATTGTAATTCTTCTACAGATAAGATCACACGCCACTGTTGTACAGGACAAAGTGAGCTGATTCCAGTCAGCGAAAGCTTGCATGTAGTGAACAGTGGAGAAATAGTGTTTGTGGGCTTTCAGTAAAACTGAATTGGTGGTTTCAGAATCCATGCGTTGAAGATCTTAACTTGCGCTCTCCATATGGTGTGAATATACAGCCTTTTCATCCAGTTTCCCTCTCAGCGTCTTGCGCCTCTGCCATGTTTTAGATTATGACTTTAAAGAGAGTTCAAATACTTGTCATATTTTCTCTGCGCTTCGTTATGGAGCAAAAGGTCTCTATGGATTTATGTGGTTAAAGTAATGAGGGAAGAATGCATCTGATGTTTTATAAACTGAGATTGCCCTATGACATGTTATTCATCATTAAAGGCCCGTTCACATCATGTCAGCATTGTCCAATTCGTTGAACTTTATGGAGTGAAGCGACGACTACTGTTACCCCATAGCAAGGCTATTTTGGGTTTTGGGGGTTTGACCTCTTTGACCCTTTCAAAAAAGATATACTTTGGACCTACAGAATGTCAGTTTGAAAGTTTGTGATTTTGCCATCAAGAAACTGTCATACATTATTACATTATATATGCCTCCATTTTTTAGCCTTAATCTCTTTTATATATAATTTATATTTACCTTGATATATTTTTTATATTCACTCATGCTTCATTTACTAACATTTCAGTGTTTGTTTTGTATGAATTCCAATGAATTAATTTATTGAATTTGTTTTAAATTAAATTAAAAAGATCCAGTATTGCCAATGTGTATTTTTAGTTTTTAGTTTATATTTATTATAGTTTTATTAATATTTTGAATTTTATATTTTTTAGTTTTAGTTTTCCTATTAAATTGAGGATTCGTTTAAGTAAATTGTGTTATATGCTTTTATAATTTTTTTATTTAAAATATTTCTATTTATTTTTATTTACTGTTTTTAGTTTATTTACAGTTAATAATTTTAGTGCTTCAATTCTTTAGTTTATTGCCAATGCAACATTTAAAAAAACATTCAAGTAATATTACTATTTTATTTAATTTTTCAATTCACTTTAGATTAGGGTCCAATTATTTCAGTATCAACTAACTATTATGTACGACTTTTGCCTCACTAAGCTCCAAATTACTGCTCATTAATTAGTAAGATAGTTAAGTTTAGGTATTGGTTATGTAGAATTTGGTCATGCATAATTATAATAAACTGCCAATATCCTAGTAATATGCATGCTAATAGTGAATAGTGTAGAATTCGACCCTGAAACTAAAGGGTCGCCTTTTTTAAATCATTTTTAGTTTTAGTTAGAAATATTAACCCTGCCAGGAGGTCAGACTGGTTGTTGTCGCAAAGACAGTAAAGTTTTGTAAACGTTTTAACAGATATATTTACACAAATCAGCTAATCCAATCAAAATGAATCTGTTACAATATAGAGATTAGCATGTTAAGGAACAGAAAACGCAGGGATGGAGACTGTCTTCAGAGGTTGCTGCAGGACAGTGATGATACCACAGCAGACGAGTGATAAAAAACAGTGGTGTGCGGGGAGGCCAGAGAAGCCTGTGATTGGCTGTTGGCTGGACTGCTCTCCTGAGCTGAAGTTTCAGGTTACGATACTTCATTAAGTCTCTGATTAATGGCTTCATAGTGGAGTTATTACCCTCTTGTTGTGGTGACCCCAGCTCATGTTCATTAGCCCAGTAATGAAGCACTGGTCTGGGGAGCTGTGTCCCTGACACATGACTATAGGAGAGAGAGAAAGAGACTTGGTTCAGAGGTCGGCTTGTGGCTCTGATTGAAATAGCCGTGTATTTAAGCAGCAATGTTCCCCTGTCTCTGTGTTAGCATTCAAGACTGACTGATCATTAATCACCGAACAGAGATCCCTTTCCAGCGGTACTGGCAATCAGACTAATCAAGACTTGAGTTCAACCCCTTAAAAGATACTAATCAATTTATTAACTGAAATGTTGGCTTTTGATTTCCAATGATTGTATTATTGCAGCCGGTGTAGTAACATTCAAGTGTCTGCTTTCTATTTTATTTCTATCATGATACTGTAGTTAGGGGTGGGAATCAAAATAAATTAGCTAATCCATTTAAATCAGTTCTTGCAAAAGGTGACTTTTTAAAGATAGACTCTAAAAAATGCTTGGTTGTTTAAACCCAACTTTGGGTCAAATATGGACAAACCCAAATGTTGGGTTAAAAATGTCATTTGAAAGTTTAACCCAACGGCTGGGTTTGTCCATATTTGACCCAAAGTTGGGTTGAAATAATTCAGAATTTTAGATTGTAGTCATTTGTTCGGCAACTATTCATAGTCTTTTTAGAGGCAGCATAAATGCAATCCAAATATTGTCTGTAACTATATTTAATATTACTAAACAAACAAAAATGTGTTAACATTACATTTATAAAATTCCACTGATTACAGGATGTAATGTGTATCTTAAACTATGTTATAATATTAACGACCAATCAGTGGCTATACTGATTTAAGTCTCATGAGCAAGTTCTATGTGTTTGATTCACTAAGAAGAACCAAATCATTCACAGTCATTTGTTTGTGAATCATTTGGAATACACTTGTGCTGAATGGTTTTGATTCACTTAAAAGAATCGCCTCGATTACATTGGTCACTCTATATTTTTTATTCACCAAAAAGAACTCGCTCAAAAGAGTCATTTGTTCATGAATCGTTTGGATTGACCCTAGGTGTGCGCTGTATGGTTGCGATTCACTATAAAGAACTCACTCAAAAGAGTAATTTGTTCATGATTCATTTGGATTCACTCTAGGTGTGCACTGTATGGTTTTGATTCACCAAAACAACTTGCTCGAAAAAGTAATTTGTTCATGAATCGTTTTGATTGACCCTGGGTGTGCGCTGTATGGTTTTGATTCACTATAAAGAACTCACTCAAAACAGTCATTTGTTCATGAATCGTTTGGATTGACCCTGGGTGTGCGCTGTATGGTTTTGATTCACTATAAAGAACTTGTTTAAAAGAATAAATAGTTCATGAATCGTTTGGATTTACCCTGGGTGTGCGCTGTATGGTTTTGATTCACTATAAAAAACTCGCTCAAAAGAGTAATTTGTTCATGAATCGTTCTGATTTACCCTGGGTGTGCGCTGTATGGTTTTGATTCACTATAAAGAACTCGCTCAAAAGAGTCATTTGTTCATGAATCGTTTGGATTTACCCTGGGTGTGCGCTGTATGGTTTTGATTCACTATAAAGAACTCACTCAAAAGAGTCATTTGTTCATGGATCGTTTGGATTGACCCTGGGTGTGCGCTGTATGGTTTTGATTCACTATAAAGAACTGGTTCAAAAGAGTCATTTGTTCATGGATCTGTTTGGATTTGGAGTACCCTGGTTGCTCCTGTATTTAAAGTTCCTGTATTCTGTGTTTAGAAACAGCTCAGGAGTCATTCGGGAATCGGGCTACAATAATAACCGATTGCACTCCGTATGTTTTGTGCTGTAGATTAAGTAGTAGTGTTGCAACACCGCTGAAAACAGTTCCAGGAGTATTTGTTTTAAAGAACTCGAGCGTGAAAGCCAGTCGGCATGAAAACAGAAGTTGTGATTGTCTTTTCTTCATTATTGTGATATCTATCTGAAGTAGAACGGCTTCACGAACAAGAAAAAATGTAGGGCGGGACTTGGTTTTGTCCATGGGGAATTGATTGGATGGTTGTGGTTTGCTATTGGTGGATGTGAGTGACAGGTTGCCCCGTGCCTCGTGTCCGTAAACACATCATCAGAGAAGAGATGAGATGTCGCTGCAAGAGGCAGAGGAAGTTATTTTGATTAAAGATTACAATGGCATATGATTGTTAAAAATAATGACGTGCATGTATAAATGATCTACAAAAGGAATGGAAGCTTTAGCGTAAGAGTCTATCTGGTAGAAATAAGAATTTAGATTTCACGGTGACTTTAACGAAACTAGTATGTAAATGAAGGGAATAATGTCTGTAAAGAACGGTTCTCTGTATCCGTGTAGTATTTCTCCATCAGGCCGCAGTCAATCACACAATCAGTCAAATAATCTCCAGTCCAACCATCAAACGCTTTTGTCTTAATGCGTTTAAACTTTAAACCAGATTTGCCTGCGTGTCCTGAGTGTAAATAAACTCAACTCGCCTTCATTTTTACCCCTCCAACTTGGTTTATTTTTGAGTCCTTTTAAAAAACCACCTCACATGTGAAGCAGCTCCCGAAGCCTCTTAGAAGCTGTATTTTTTTAGAGGGGGGAACGAATGAAAGAAAAGAGAAGCGTGTTTTCTTTTTCTCTGGTTTGTTTTCCAGTCACTTTAAAATGAACTCTGTGTGCATGACTGGCGAGGCCGCAGATGGTGCGGTGCATGAAGGGAGACAGTCCTGAAGTCTTTGCTTTACTGACGACTGGAGAGCGCAATGAAAACACGCTTTTACACTTCTGTCACATGACCACGAAAAGGGCAGTTTTGCAAGTAAAACAAAATGTCGTTGTCTCTTGCTGTCAGTAATTGGTCTCCTGAGATAATTGTGAAAGCGCTTAGTAAGGCCGCTGCAGAGATTTTTGTGTGGAAATATGTAAGCATTAAGGCACGTTTCATGTGACAGGCACTGAAGAGGAACCAAAAACTCAATAAAAGTGAAGATGGGGGAAAGGCTGTCACAACAAAAGCCAGCGCTTTTCGCTCTCAGTGCACTCTGTTTATGATGCTGTAATATAAAACTGCTGTTCCCACAATCCTTAGTATAGTTTGGGACTCTGCCCACCCTTCCTCCTTTACCTTCATCATCACCTTCATCATTCTCTCTTTCTTTGTCTTTTTGTCCTAAAGATTTTGTCTTGTCTTTTCCAGTCTCCAGTGGTTTCGGTGGGTTTTGCCCGGTTTCATCCTAACCTGTTGGTGGGCGGCACATATTCGGGGCAGATTGTTCTCTGGGACAACCGAAGTCACAGAAGAACACCGGTTCAGAGGACTCCCCTGTCCGCTGCAGCACATACAGTAAGAGATACACTCATCATCATTAAAGGAGTAGTTCACTTTTAAAAAAAGTTTTGCTGATAATTTCCATACCCCATGTCATCCAAGACGTCCATGTCATTCTTTCTTCAGTCGAAAAGAAATTAAGGTTTTTGATGAAAACATTCCAGGATTTTTCTCCATATAATGGACTTCACTGGGGTCCAAATGACAGTATCAGTGCAAACTGTTCAAAGGGCTTTAAACGATTCCAGACGATAAGGGTCTTATCAAGCGAAACGATCGCTCATTTAAAAAATAAATAACAAAGTTTTCAGTTTTATAAGCTCAAATGCGCGTTCGTGACTCTCCTATTCGAACTCGTTCATCAAAATAAACAAACATTTTCTAGAGTCAACTCGAAACATGAAAAATTTTTTCTTCATTTTGATAAACAAGTTATGGCCAAGGGTAAACATCTCACTTGGATTGACTCTGAACTTATTAGTCTCTTTAGGCAGAGGGATAAAGCATGGTCAATATTTTGCTGTACAAGGGCTAATGTAGATTGGGAAGTAGGGGAGAGCGGGGCACAACCTAACGCTTTTTGGTTTTGGCTCAATTAATTAAAAAATAATTAGATTGGACCTACCATTTTCGTACAGTTGCAGTGAAAGTGACAGAAGTGCAAATGTTACAACTTACCCCATAATTGTAACAGACAGAGGGGTTAGTTGTAACACTTGTGTGTAACACACAATTCAGTACTATTTTATTTGTATAGTTTGATATTGTTTGTGCATCTGTATAGACAGATATCTATACATCCATCCCTCATCCAATCATCCTTCTATTATGGATCAATATCATGGATAGAGACATAGAAAAGGGCAGCATAGTTTTGCAATAAATAAAATTATAAATATTGTAATTGCAATTAAATTAGATTTGTGTGTGGTAGCTGCATGTACAAATATTATTATTAATAATAATAATAACAGTAATAATAAAGGGTTTATTGCATTAATAACAGGCCATATTTTTAATAAAAACAAGTTATCATTCATAGTACACTAAATTTTAAACATTTTAAATTCCAACATTGTTTGTGAAAGTCTAACAAAGTTAAATGTATAAATAAATACTCAAACCTGAAAAGTTGTGTGGCTCCGTTTTCATTTGATTATCATTGTACACTCTGTTACAACCAACCCCGCTGTATATTTCATATTTTAAGCATAGCTAACAGTCGCTAGGAATTGCTGACATGTTTCAAAACGGTGCTATGTTTGAGCCAACAAGACAGTGATTAAGGCAATATAAAGTTGGATTTGGAAACATATACACCCGACTCAGAAACCGAAAAAAAAACCTATGATGAAAAAAATTACTTTCATGGTGTCAAAACACTCTTTGTCCAGTATCTTCACGAAATATAATCAAAACTTTCCGCAAATTCACGAGACACCGTCTTCTGGCAGCAAGAGAAAAATAGCGGAAAGACAACCTGCTTGATCCTGACGAACTATGTAAACGGTCCGTGTTACATTTAACCCCGCATTAGGTTGTGCTCCACGCTCCCCTATACAGGCAGCTGAGAAATATGAGCAAGACTAAAACTCGTAACGCAAAATCCAACTATTATAAGGATAGCCTTAGTAGTGACTTTAAGAATCCAAAACAATTCTGGAAGAATTTTAAAACTATTACAATATATCGGATAAACATTGTATTAATCAAATACAAGTTACTAATACCATACTGCATGACTCTCTATCTATTGCCCAAGCATTAAAGGTTCTCAAAGCGATGTGGGGCCAAAACATTTTTTTGTCACATACAGCAAACGTCTCCTCACTATCGGCTAGCTGCCTGTCCCCTAAACACACTGTAAAAACGCGGTCTCTGTAGACACCACAGGCTCCACAAACGGCAACAAAAACAATCATGTCTCACCCAGACCACGAAACCTAACAAACAGTGTTTCAGCCAATCACTGGCAAGAGAGTATTTGAGGGTGGGTCTGGGATCTGGGGCTTCTGATGAGCAAATTAAAAAGAAGAAGGAATCGGATAAAGAACGTGCGAAGTTCCGAATTGACATCGGTAAAGCTTTTGAACGATGGCGAGAACTCCGGCGGCAGAAGGGCTTCCATCCAGTCCGACATTCAGGTTGCTCTGTTTTTGCTGGACAGGTGGGTAACGTTAAATTATTTTTTTTTCTTCTAAATTGACGCTTATGTTCGCCAAACCCACATAATTCACGTTCACAATTATTTCGGGAAGCACGTAAGGGAAGGGGAGGAGATGAGATGCGGAGGAGGGAGGGTCTAGCTAGCCTCCGATTTGTTTGAAAATATTCCGAACGTCAACACCCAGGATCGCTTAGAGAACCTTTAATTAATTTATAATACGAGACTTGTGCGTCTCACAGGTGTCGCTCACTGGTAATCACGCCACCGACCTCACGCCGTTCTCCCGCGGCCCTCACTCGTCCTGCTCGCCACAGTAAACATGATAAATGATGACTGAAGAACACAAAAGCCGAATCCCGGACATTTTGGGCGATCTCGAAACACATTTTCGTGCAGACTCAACACAGAGACTCACTAGTAGCCTAGACTTGTTGTTTAACTTCTGCACCCTGTTACCGGTAGGCGTGGTCTCCTAGGGTAGAGAAGCAAGTGCATTCTGCATTCGAAAATAATTTCACATTTCTTCTACATAAATGACCCATTTTAAATACACATTCATATTTGCAGTGGTTAAGTATCCCTAAACATCTCCTTTTGAGTTCCTCTGGAGAAGGAAAATCTTACTGGTTTGGAACAGCATGAGAATCAGTAAATGCTGACAGAATTTTCATTTTGAGTGCACTATCCCTTTAATCAGACATAATGTTGGGACCGGGAGCAATCACCCCTCAACATTTTCCTGACCTCGTCTTCTCTCTGTGCAAAAGTCTACCCAGGGCTAGACTGCGTCTGTCAGCACAGTCAGGCTCAATGAGCCCCATCTAACTCCTTGTCATGCAATAAAGACAGTACAGCCTAGTAGCAGAGAAAAGGGACGTCCATAGACCCTTATTGTGCTCAGCTGCCACACACACGGCCCCTGAATGCCATACATGCTGAAGGTTTAAACTCCCGTGCCCTCAATAATGAAAGCCTATGTCCCGAACCGCCGTCTCACCACTCCACCGGCTCATCTGAAAGAGCCCATTGTTGGTCAAAAAACAAAATCAAATTGACGGCAATAACGACATAATGGATTCACACAATCAACTGTATTTGCAGACGGGCAGATGCCCGAGCCATGTTAGTTCACAGGCTAGGTATTGTGTCTGTGTACACATTCAGTTCATAGCTTTAATTTTGCAGCATGTTTGCTGGCCATACAGTAGTATTCTTCACCCATTATTCAAATACTGTATAGATTTTTAAATGGTTAAAGATTTTGTAAGCATTTTGCATATTTGTACTTGGAATCAATTGCTTTTTTGTGAGAATGCAATGAAACGTGCCAAATTGTGCGACATAATTCTTGGCCAGGCTGTTATACGAAGAAGTTATGAACACATGCAAAAACAAGAGAACCAACAAAATATAAACCTGTTATGTCAGCGCAGTCTCATCCCAATTCGTCATATAACTGACGTTTTGGTACGTCTTTTGACCATTCGTCAATATACGACTATTTAGGGCCCCCTTAAACGTCGGTAGATGACGTTATGGGATCCTAACTCTACCCCAGACCTAAACCTAAAGCGTCAGTTGTACGACGACCCGGGATCGTCATCTACCGACGTTCGAGGGGGCCCTAAATAGTCGTATATTGACGAATGGTCAAAAGACGTCCCAAAACGTCAGTTATATGACGAATTGGGATGAGACTGTGTTAGTTATGTTGTAGTCAATGTATGCTTTTTTTGCATAGTAAAATAAAACTTGTTGCTGTAGTTTGCTTTTTTTGCCAAATAATTTTGTCAGATAAATACCTTAACCAAGTTTTGTGTTTTGTTCTTCCCTCATATTGATATTTAAAAAAAAATATATGAAACATTTTCTTCATATTTTAATGGTTTAATCAAACCTGTTTGGTCAACAAATATCCCATGCAGACTGTTACTGTATACGAATTTGTTGGTGACATGCTGTATATGTTTCTTCTCAAAGCACCCAGTGTACTGCGTCAATGTGGTCGGCACCCAGAACGCCAACAACCTGATCACTGTGTCCACAGATGGACGTATGTGTTCCTGGAGCCTGGATATGCTATCGCAGCCTCAGGTCAGTTCTGACACATCTGATCACCTGATATTAACAGCATCCATCACACCTGTATAAAAGTCTGCCTGCTCAATTGTAGGAGAGCATGGAGCTTGTTTATAACAAGTCTAAGCCAGTGGCTGTGACTGGGATGGCCTTTCCCACTGGAGACGTCAATAATTATATAGTTGGCAGTGAGGAGGGGACAGTGTATACAGCGTCCAGACACGGCAGGTGAGTGGCACACACACATGCATACATTGTCCTTGATAACCCTTGAAGAGATACTCCACCCAAAAATGAACATTCTGTCATCATTTACTCACCCTCAAGTTGTTCCAAACCTGCAGTTTCTTTCAAAGGAAGATATTTTGAAGAACGATTGGAACTTTGGCACCATTGACTTCCATAATATTTGTTTTCTACTGTGGAAATCAAAGTTCCAATCGTTCTTCAAAATATCTTCCTTTGTGTTCGGCAGAAGAAAGAAACTCATCCAAGTTTGGAACAACTTGAGGGTGAGTAAATGTAAATGAACTTGAGGGTGAGTAAATGATTTTTGGGTGGAGTATCCCTTTAAGGTTCGCTCACACCATGAACAATAACTAATGATAACTATATTAGTGTCCACACCAACACACTATATGGTTCTGTTTATTCTAAGTGCACGCTCCAGTTATGTCGCCTATCGCATAATAAAAAAAAAATCCAGAAATCACAATGTATGATTTAACTATTTATTTGTATGATACAGCTGAAAATAAGTATTTGAACACCTGAGAAAATCAATGTTAATATTTGGTACAGTAGCCTTTTTTTGCAATTACAGAGGTCAAACGTTTCCTGTAGTTTTTCACCAGGTTTGCACACATTGCAGGAGGGATTTTGGCCCACTCCTCCACACAGATCTTCTCTAGATCAGTCAGTCTCTATTGGGTTTAGGTCTGGAGACAGGCTAGGCCATGCCAGAACCTTGATATGCTTCTTACAGAGCCACTCCTTGGATATCCTGGCTGTGTGCTTCTGGTCATTGTCATGTTGGAAGACCCAACCTCTACCCATCTTCAGTGCTCTAACTGAGGGAAGGAGGTTGTTCCCCAAAATCTCGCAATACACGGCCCACGGTCATCCTCTCCTTAATACAGTGCAGTCGCCCTGTCCCATGTGCAGCAAAACACCTCAAAGCATGATGCTACCACCCCCATGCTTCACACTCGGGATGTGTTCTTGGGATGGTACTCATCATTCTTCTTCCTCCAAACACCGTTAGTGGAATTATGATCAAAAAGTTCTATTTTGGTCTCATCTGACCACATGACCTTCTCCCATGACAGGGGAACCTTCCGTGCCATGCATGATTTCACCCTTAGTGTATTACCAACAGTATCCTTGGAAACGGTGGTCCCAGCTCTTTTCAGGTCATTGACCAGCTCCTCCGGTGTAGTTCTGGGCTGATTTCTCACCTTTCTTAGGATCATTGAGACCCCAAGAGGTGAGATCTTGCATGGAGCCCCAGTCCGAGGGAGATTGACAGTGATGTTTAGCTTCTTCCATTTTCTAATGATTGCTCCAGCAGTGGAGCTTTTTTCACCAAGCTGCTTGGCAATTTCCCTGTAGCCCTTTCCAGCCTTGTGGAGGTGTACAATTTTGTCTCTAGTGTCTTTGGACAGCTCTTTGGTCTTGGCCATGTTAGTAGTTGGATTCTTAGTGATTGTATGGGGTGGACAGTGTCTTTATGCAGCTAACGACCTCAAACAGGTGCATCTAATTTAGGACAATAAATGGAGTGGAGGTGGACATTTTAAAGGCAGACTAACAGGTCTTTGAGGGTCAGAATTCTAGCTGATAGACAGGTGTTCAAATACTTATTTTCCACTATATCATACAAATAAATAGCTAAAATATCATATATTGTGATTTCTGGATTTTTTTTAGATTATGTCTCTCACAGTAGACATGCACCTACGATGACAATTTCAGACACCTCCATGATTTCTAAGTGGGAGAACTGGCAAAATAGCAGGGTGTTTAAATACTTATTTTCCTCACTGTAAATCAAATTCAGAGGTAGTCTGAAACATCATTGGCCACATTTTCTGATGGTGTTTGTAATGATGTTCGTCCCAGACAGCAGCCGCATCCTCATCTGTCAATCAAAACAAGGGTTATAATCTTTGCTTACGTATGGCTGTCTGATCAAAACATTCGGAAAAGCATGTACAAAAGTCTGGGGTCGGTAATATTTTTTTTTATGTTTTTGAAATGATTATATGCTTACCAAGACAAAAATACAGTAAAAACAGTAATATCGTGAATATTATTGCAATTTAATATACCTTTATATATATATATATATATATATATATATATATATATATATATATATATATATAAAGGTATATTAAATTGCAAATATATATATACAGTGTTGGGGAAGCTACTCTGAAACTGTAGTTTGACAAGCTACAAGCTACTCTTAAGTTAAAGTAGTTTAACTACAGTCAAGCTACCCGTTTAGAAAAGTAGTTAGCTACACTACAAGTTACTATCAAAAAGTAGCTAGCTACACTGAAACTACTTTTGCTTTTTGAACAACATATATTATAAATAACTGAATAAGTGTCTGAGGAATGTTTTAAGTAAAATCTTTAGTGTTTAAAACAAGGCAATGCAATTACGATTTCAAAGAGTAGTGTTTTATTACACACAACACTAAAATATCTCAGACTGTTTGTCAAAAGTGCAACAAATAGCCTACAACATTGCAAGAACGAAATATACATCCAACGTAAATTGCATGTAGAACATTTTCTCAAAAATACTGATTGAACTTGGACAAATAAGGCCATGGGTAATTAACGTTAGTTGTTTCTCCATCCTCCAAATCTGCCGTCACGTCTTGCTATATAGTCATAATATGGGTGTGTCAAACCACTTCTCTACGTCAGTGAACCGTTAGCTGCAAGATGCGTGATTAAACAACAGGTGGCGGTAATGGCAAAAAATGAGTTTGTAATCTAACAAGAATATCCTTGCATCGCGCTGATTCGTGCAGGCTCGAAAATGTAGCAATGTAGCTTTTGCTCTACACCGCTACTTGCTGCAAAAAGTAGTTAGCTACTGGAAAAGCTACACTGTTTAAAAAGCAACTGAGCTACTGCCAAGTTACTGAAAAATGTAGTTAAGTTAGTAGCTACGCTACTTTTAGTTAACTACTCCCCAACACTGTATATATGTATATATATATGTATATATATATATATATATATACATATATATATATATATATATATAACAGTTAGTTCCAATCCTTGATTCTGATTGGTCAATAGCTGTGCTTTATTCACGATAAAACATGGCTATGACCGCTTCACCCAATGGTTCTATTTATCACTGCGCTCTTAGCAACACCCTTAGCAACCACACATTGAAATGTAACATTGACACATTCGTAAAGGGTTGCAGGCAGCACAGATTTTAAACAAACCACCATGACAGAACTCAACGCACTTATCTGTGACTTCTTCGGAACTGTCAGAAGCTCCAAAGGAGAAAAATATGGGATCAGTAGCTATGTAGCGTTACGTGCGGGTCTGAACAGATTCCTGAATGATCACCTTTGAGTTTGTCCTGGTGTCTGATGATGAGAGACAGCGAATTCACCTCATTCAATAATGTTTTCGTTGGAGTCGTAAAGACAATGAGAATTCTCTTAAGAGAGGGTCGTGATTAAACGGAGCATCACACAGCGATTTCTACTAAAGATTTCAGCACCATAAAACTGTCCGATGCGCTTATCCATCCAACACACCTGTCACTACACCAGTCACCGACACTGCTCTTTGCTGCACGGTATTTTTTCATTATGAATCTTCTTGAATGTAACGACAGCGCCCAACTAAAGAGGACCACGTTAAATATCACCACAGTGGAGCCGATTGAAATGAGACAAATATTTTATGCGTGCAAAATAAACGGAGATGTTCAAATAAATTTAAATAAACAAAATAAACTATGTAAGCAATAAGGTCCTCGAGGCAAGTGCTGTATCGTGAATAAGTAACGGCTGAAGGGGTTCAATATAAATCTCATGCAACATTATAAATGTCTTTACTATCTATACCTATACGTACACGCACTACTAGACTTGCATCAGGTTTGTAGAGAGCCTTAAAGGTTATTATTTGTTTTTGACCATTGCTTTGTGTTGCTCCACAGTAAAGCTGGTATATGTGAGATGTTTGAGGGCCATCAGGGGCCAGTGACAGGCATCAGTTGTCACAGTGCTGTGGGCCCTGTCGATTTCTCACACCTCTTTGTCACCTCTTCTTTTGACTGGACTGTAAAATTGTGGAGCACAAAGGTAAGACCAGAGTATCCTCTACTCCTCTTAAACATCATCAGCACCTCACTCTGTTGACACCACACTGCAAGATATTATAAACAAATGATGCATGACTAACCATCCGTTTTAATGAGATGCTCGTGGACTGGAGTGAGTCACCATTGAAACATTTACCAGTGTATCATTAATGAATTCATTCAAGGGTCTAAAAGTTTGGAGCACTTGTTAATTCACTGACATTATAATATTTAAACATGCAAATATTTAAACCTTTCTTTCTAACCATTCTAACAGCAGCAACATTTTTGTTTGAGGTATTTGTGTGTACAAAATTAATATGGTTATTGCATCGTCAGATAGTTATCATAATGTTGTGTTGTTTTAACAAATTTCTAAAATCTAAATTTACTTAAAAAAGCTAAATTATGTAAGATAATAGGGTGTTTTCAAATCATATTTTTTTTTGGTAACACTTTAGTTTAGGGTTCAATTCTTACTATTAACTAGTCCCAGGCAGAGATGTATAGTAACGGAGTAGAACTACTTAAGTACTAAAATGCTGTATCTGTACTCTACTAGAGTATTGTTTTTCTCATACTTTACTGAGAAAGCATACTCTTCGCCAAAGCTCCTTATTTGATTGCTACACACTGTAAAAAATAAATAGTAAAAAATAAATAAAAAAAGTAAATGCTAATGAAAAAAACAATGTAATTTACTTGAAAAAGTTAGTTCAGGCAAGAATTTAAAAAACGAAGTAAATTCCATATCAGTACTTAATTCAAGCGAGTAGAAATGAAAGTGTAAATATCAACTCAATAAAATTAAGTAAAAATTACTCAACTTTTCTGATACTGGGGTTCCCATCATGCACTGGACCTTGAATAATTAATGAGGCTCATTTTTCACTGGTTTCCAGCTGTATTTACACTTATTTATCATTGATTTTTGTTGTCAGTATTAGTAACTTGCCATTTTGTGACATTTCGAGTAAATTTTTTGCTCAAAATGACACATTCAAACACAAAACGACCCATCAAATGTTACCGCATTGTGTATTGTCTAAGTAAAGTAAAGCACATACTCTAAAAGACTAATAAAATTTAAGATTATTGTTTTTGTGAAATGTAATACAAAGGCAAAGGAAATCAATATTAATCAACCTTTTACTAGTCGAGTTAAAATTACTTTTTTTGTAAAGTTTACTTAATTCCATATTCCAAGTAAATTTACCTTAAAGATTTCTAATTAAAGCTACTGATGAATATGTTTAGGAATTTACTTGGCAAATCTTTATAAATTTTTACTAGCATTTTCTGAGTGAGATTGTTTAGCAAGCATTTTTCAAGTAAATCCTACTCCATTTTTTTACACTGTAGTTCAAACTTTTGACTGCTTTCTTTAAAAATTACGTGACACAATACTTGTACTTTTTAGTACTTAAGTAGTGAATTTTTAAATAAACTACTTGCAATACTTAAGTAGAAAAAAATGTTGAATACTTTAGTACTTCTACTTAAGTGTGGTGCTTAAAGAGCACTTCAACTTCTACTCAAGTCACTTTTTTGATAGAGCACTTGTACTTTTACTCAAGTACGGGTTTCTAGTACTTTATACATCTCTGGTCCCAGGTGAAGAAGATGTACAATTAAGTGTATTAAAAATGTACTTGTTTTAGTACAATACAAATATAATGTAATGCATTTTTAATACACTTAATTGGACATCTTTTTCACCTGAGGTTGCTTATTAGCATGCATATTAATAGGATATTGATTGTTTATTAGTACTTATGAAGCACATATTAATGCCTTACTCTGCATGACCATTCTACATCCCTTAATCCTAAACTTAACTACCTTAGTAACTATTAATAAGCAGTAATTAGAAGTTTATTGAGGCAAAAGTCGTAGTTAATAGTTAGTTGATACTGAGAATTGGACCCTAATCTAAAGTGTGACCATATTTATTTATTAAATGCATTTTTCTGTGTATGAAACCCTAATATTTAATGTACTAACCAGGCTAATTCAACATTAATGCAAGCTTTTATAAATGGCATTTTAAGCCCTGCTTTGTTCATGCGGACAGTATCTTGGCAGTGTCTCGTACATGCAAGTAAATCCGTTCTGTGTCCAAAGCTTCGAGACCACTGGACAGTGGCTTTTTGCCTTGGAGCTTAATCTGCAAGTTCAGAAATGAATGATTGAGTCTCTTGATTGGGGTTCAAACCACATGGACCAAAGAGATTGAGCAAGAGCGGGCTAGGGTGGGAGACGTATGGACATGGTTGTGCTCACAGATACTGCAATCTGTGTCTGGAGATACTGGCTCAGATCACATTAACCACAGAGTGAGGGAAGCATTGAGGCCAAGTATGAATAAAAGATGGACGTAGAAGGAATGTTAGGGGAGGAGAGGCACAAATAATAACAACCAAAAAAAGCTATGGAAAAGTGGATTAGCTTGACGAAGAGATGTCAATGACACAGCCCTGGTAGGAATTAAAAGTATAAAGTAGTAGTTAAAGGGGTGGTTGACTGCGTTTTTTCTTTGCATGATTGTGTTTATGGGATGCAATATAACATGTATCCGTGGTTTTTCTTTTTTTCATAAATTTCACCTTTATTGTCAGCCGCGCTCTCCTCTGTCCCCTGAACGAGTGGTTCACTTCCTGAGTCTATGAAAACACTCCCTCAGAAACACGTGGTGGGCTCAGATTGGTTCGTTTGGGCCGGTGTGTTGTGATTGGCTAAACTGTCGCTCACGTTGTCCAGAAGGTTAACGCCCATTACCTTTAACGGCAATACGGGCATGCCAAAGATGGATACCATAGACGGTGGATACACGTAAATAATGATGTCAAGACTGCAGTATCATGAGGCAGAATCAGACCGAGAAAGCCGTGATGAATCGAGTCAAGCAGAACCTCACCACACAGCTCTTAATAAAGGTTTCTGAATAATAATTTGCTACATTTTTCAACTTTATAGCACGTTTATTTTACAAAATAGCATCTGACTGGCAACGATAGCAACTGACTGGCTAGTATGTTAAACACAAACAGCGTTGGCAAGTTTACGTTCTTGATCAAAATGAAAATAAAGTCATAAAGCATATATACATGAAAAATACATTTACAACATTAGTACTTATACAAAATTCAGGTCCATAATGTTTGTACGCGTTTGTCGTAGATATAAAATAGCCTAACTATTAGCCCATAAAGCCTACAAAGCCAGCGCTGGCATTTGAAAAAAAAATTAAACACAACGCTACGTCGGGAATTATACATGCAAATACATTTAAAATGATGAAGTCTTAGCCTACTTACAGGTTGTGGCCCAACAACTGCTGACTCTGGTTTTAAAGTTGGAACTGCTTCATGTTTTAGAAACAGTTTCTTGTTGAATCTGAAACTGAATTTGTGGAGATTCTGGAAGCTGTTTTCCGTAAAATGCGCAGCACAGAGAGCTAGATTACGATCGTCACTTTCAGGAATATAATCAAACATAAATTGTATCCATTGTTGAAGTGTATCATCCGTGGGAAGCTCAAACACAGAAGACCTGACAGCTGGATGAACAACTCACTCGACATGCTGCAGAAATATGGTCATGCCATTTCCTGCATATTCCATATTTAATGCAAATGTGTGGGTTAGTGACGTACCATAACCCAGCTGTAGTCCCAATCGAGTCGTTTTTGTAGGCAATTATACTTCCTGATTTTTAAAAGACGATATCTCTGCTAACACTAAACTTTCAGCGCTGCAACTTTGCAGATACTGTTCTGTTCATGCACCAACAGCAACATTACACACTATTTAAAATTAAAAAAGTGAAATCGCAGTCAACCTCCCCTTTAGAAGAATAGTTGAAGTAGACTTCAACCATAAACTGAAGTAGATGGAGGACACGGGTCATTTAACAGGGCACATCTTCTGCCTCGGGCCCTGCGATGGTTAATACAGCTGAGCTTCATGAATGAGAGCTACAGTGTACGTATCATGTTCTCACACTCGTCGCTATCTTAGTGCACAAGCGTACCTAAAGTGCTGAGCGTCCCCAAACCACAACATACCGTCCTGTCTCTTTTACTTGTGCTCCATGCATTTTCTCTACAAATCTTACACTTTGTGCATTCGTACAGATATTAAAACATTCCTGGGATGTTATGGATGTGCATGTGTTATTTTTTGGGGACGGGGGAATTCCATCCCCTTTGAGGAGAGCCGCAGGAATGCAGGCCTGTCTTTTCTCTTGTGTGTGTGGTTGTGAGCACACCTTAGCTTGGATCTGAGCACACTGAGCCTCCACACACACAAGCACATGCAATAACGCCAATTTCAAATGACACATGCCTTCCTATTTTTAGACATTGACCACTTAGTATGTCATTTTATGTTATAAAAAATATTTTTAAAGTGACACTCCACCCATTTGCATAAAGATTTCCATTGTTAAAAATCCAGTCATACTATTGAATGGTCGTGCATCTCATTTTCCCCTGAGACGAGAGAAATCTGCTCTTTACCTTTTTCACTTCCTCCTACAATGACGCAAAACTCGTCATTTTACGTCATTGTAGGAGGAAGTGTAAGAGGGGGGGATTTCTGTAAAGACTACAAGCACTAGATCCCACCCTTTCAAACCCGCCCATAGGGGGTTGGACCTAATGCGCTAACAGACCAATCCCAGATCAGAACCAATGCGTTTGATTTCACCGGTTTTGAAAATATGGACGAAGGTACTGAATACACAGACAGATGCATTATGGAAACGAGGTGCCAATAGGGACATAAACCGTAATAACCAGAACGAATAGACCTTATGTAGCCCCACCCCTTTTCAGTGCTGCGCTCGTTGTCTTTTGCCTTCCGGTCTGTATTTTGACAGCGATCTTGCATTGGTATGAATGAACTGCTCGTAAAAAATTTCCCGGTCGACATTTGTTAAGACATCTGCTTTACAATGCTTATGAAAAACCAACACAGTCTCATCTCAATTCGTCATATATCTGACGTTTTGGGACGTCTTTTGACCATTCGTCAATATACGACTATTCAGGGCCCCTTAAACGTCGGTAGATGACGATCCCGGGTCGTCATTCAACTGACGCTTTACCTTTAAAGCTCCAGTATGTAACTTCAGTTGGGCACAAGAGGGCACCGTTTCCAACAATAACAAAGGCGAATCTATATGACGCAGTAACGAGCTGAATGATGGGACTTGCTGTCAAGCTGATGGATCTAATAATGTTTAAGGATAAGTGAAAACACTCATGTTTTTTAACATTACAGTGCTATGAAGCAGGTCGCGATTGATAATAAGATACATATATCACACGCAGGTCCGCGGATATAAAGGAATAAGGACATTTCATCCTATTGAACTACACGCAAGTGCTGGATTACTCACACAGGTCAGTTTATTAGATGAATTAATCTTGTGAGGGAAACGCATCGCTGTTCCACTTGGAATAATGCTACACTATCATACTAAACAGCATTTAAATGTGTGTTGAAAGTCATAATGTTATTCTACGTGTTACTGTAGTTGGTTTGCTATACGAACTAGCAGCTAGATCAACATAAGAATAACATACTGACCATATTCTAACATTTCATCATGTCAAGCTAACGTTATAACATTGATTTGTTTTATAATTTTGCTCACCTGTCCAATGAAGCTGTAATGTCGTGACTCGTGAGTTCTGTCAAGTCCAAATTAGTCACGGACGCTACGTAGCTCTCTCGAGTGGAAGTCAGTCTCGGACGCTAGCTATCGGCATCTCAAAAACATCATGCTGATATTGATCCTCATTCTAGTCTGCTTGCCATGGTCTGTGTTTGAACAAAACAAGAACTGGGTGCCGCTAGATGTTACTCACTATGCAGTTGTCTGCGTCTGTCACCACGTTTACGTCATGGCTATGGCAATACGAGCGGAAACGAGGATAGCCGAGAATAGCCGAGGAAAGCGTGGATATTGCGTCATTTACAGGCGACATTTTTTCCGGGGACGGACACTTTTTAAAATTGGAATTTCTCTGAAATAAAACAACTTTGGAGACTTTGGGGATATTGTAAGTACACAACTGCAGGAAATATATCACACCGTGCAAGTGATTTTTGGAAATTTTATTACAAAATCCTTACATATTGTAGCTTTAACGTCAGTTAGGTGACGAGTTGGGTTTAGGGTTAGGTTTAGGTCTGGGGTAGAGTTAGAATCCCATAACGTCATCTACCGACGTTTAAGGGGGCCCTAAATAGTCGTATATTGACGAATGGTCAAAAGACGTCCCAAAACGTCAGTTATATGACGAATTGGGATGAGAACTGCGCTGGAAAAACATTACAATGCTCATGATAACTTTTGTTAACTCTACAATAAGTAAATCCACTTCACCAGCTAATTATTCCTCGACAGCGATGCCATAGAAATATACAGAGCGACCGGGAAACCGGAAGTTCAAAGACAATATTCTAAAGATGACGGCACCCACGTTTCTCTGGTGCATAAGGTCTATAAGAACGAAAATGTCGGTGCATGAGTCTCTGTGTCATGAGGTGCACACACAGAGTCTCTCGCTCTCTCCCTCATGCGCACACTATACAGTTTTGGAGCACAGTCTGATCTGTCTTGCATGCGCACTCTTTGGTCACTCGCTCTAGACTCTGGGAGATTTTAACTCATTTGCAGGCATCATGGAGCCGTTATCAATATGCGGGAGACTCCGTAACATCTGATAGCGACGGGATTAATAAGGATGGTTTGGCTGCATTTCACGTGTAAAATTGCACGTCAAATTAAGTGTGCCAAATGTCTGAAGCCCATATAGAATTGCGCCAATCAGGCGCGTCGTTAGACATGGGCATTCGGGGCTTCAGCCCCGGATGGTTTTTTTATAGAATAATTGAATTATTATTCAATTTTAATAATTTAGTATTTATTTTTTTTAAAAACTGGTATTTTAATCTATCCTTCGGAATCATGTATTAAAGACGATTAAAATATTCAAGCAGATCAAAGTTACTGGTTACACAACACGCTCAAGTTTAGATTGCGCACCAGGAGAGAGAGATGTTTACAAAACTTTATTTAAAACACTTAATATTCAACAATTAACATTATTTGTATATATCGAAAAAAATAAAAATAAAAAAAACACATTAAAATTCCAAAACCCGATTTCCATCGTAAACAACAAACAAAGCATCATTAACACACCACAGATCACTGAAACCCTTCTCATTATTTACAAGACTATATAATACTATGCAAATTCTATTTTTAGTCTACCAGCCACTAATTTCATAAACATCACTTCAACATACTATTAAAGAGTAACTAAACACTTAACCAACTTTTTTTAGTTAATGATCAAGAAAGAATCTTTATTAATACCAGTCATTGATTCGAGTAACTTTTTTGACATTTGTTTATAAAGTGTGAATAATATCATCGTGCTTATCATGATCCGGCTAATTGGGTTCTTCGAACACACCTGCCTGTTAAGGGAGTCATTCTCTAATTTAGGGTACATTTCATGTCAGCAAAAAAGCACAAGGAGCACTGTCCTTTCTCAGTGGAATATTAAGTGTCTCAATATAGTATATTAATTCAGTGTTCCATATCTTTTATCTGCAGAGCTTAAATATTAACTGTTTAAAAAAAAAAATTAAAAACATGTTTTTACTAGAGTTTGTCAACTATGTTACGGACAAACAGGGTGTTATACAAACCATTCAATTCAGTTGCACTTGAAATTAAAGGCAATTTTGAAGGCTCTTGAGTCTATTTCTGCCACACATACAATTGTTATTTAAAATGATTTTCATATTTAACCTTTTTTTAAAGATGAACATGACATGCATGTATAACGGTCCTTAAGGACAAGGATGTTTTTCATCATAAATCTCCATTAAAGTTATTTTTGATAATTAAAAAAGATGTTATAGTAAACTCCAACCTATGCAAATAAGTAGAATGCTTAAAAATGTCAGAAACATCAATATTGGCTATTTTAACTTTAAGAATCTAAGTATAACCTAGGTGACAATGTAAATCACACGGATGACACAAGTAACCTAGTTGACTGGCAATATGGTTAACCATGGACAACATTTTATTCATGAGACAGAATTGAATTATCAAAGTTGCTTTCAGTAAAAACCTCTTTTATTTTAAATGTAGAATTATTAAACAGTACAGAAATGCACATAATTCCACAGAGAATACATGGATTCTGAGACATGCTCTTTTGAAATGCTATTGTATTTTTAATTTTAGCACTGATGTAACTTAGTTGAAAGATAGTTGACTGTAACTTAGTTGACCATAACTTAGTTGACAATTTCCATATTTCTTCCCCATAACAGAAATGGTGGACCTAGCCTAGCTGGCCACATGTAATTTTTTTAGCAGGTTAATGTAAGAATTCAACACAAAATTTCATTATAATAAATAAAACGTTTTAGCTATAACAATGTACATTACATAGTTGAAGGTTAATAATACGGCCGTTGACAATACGCTTTCCTACATCAAATATTGAAAAAACTGAGAAGAGACTCACCATGGTGTGTTTGAAATTGCCTCCACAGAGGAAAATGACATCACATGGTGCTGGTTACAAGGTCTTGGGACAAACGATTTTTGAGTTGCTGGGGGAGGTTTTGTTTGTAACATAGTTGACCAACATTTTGTGGACACGAATAAATTAATATATTTTAAGTATTTAAATAAATAACTTCTATTTGAAACTATTATTTTCCTTTAAGATTAAGACTTTTGTAAAAGATTTCAAAAAGAATTTATTTAATTTAATGATTTTAATGGATATTTTTGGACCCTCAACTTTCTCACATTGAAATCGGACATGGACAAAACTGTACATTTAGGGCCATATTGACACATTTTAAGCAAAATGAACAATATATTGCACATATTGTCTGTGTGATGTTATTTCACTGAGATAAATTGCGCATTCATGCGCTGGGTTAAAGGGATATGTATCGATAGTAGAAATATTGATCAGCAACACTGCTATTGGCTGTTCGCGTGGCCAAAGAGCGCGGCTCGAGTTTTTTCTCACAGAAGAGCAAGAGTTATTGCATGAAGGATAAGCTGAATTTGAAAACTTCATTAAAACGCAGGAAACACCTTAAAGTGTGCAAAAGCCAAAGAGAGAGCCGGCAAAAAGTAGCAGACAATTAAAGTTTGTAGTTTTATATTTTAATAATTTCTAAATAATAACTAACGTTGTTCATTGTAATGTCAGTCACCACCCACTGCTAGAACATAGGAACAAGTAAAAGTGAAGTACTAGAATATTCTACATAATAGTAATTTGTACCAACTAATCTCTTTTAAAGAGGCACTGTTAATACATGTTTGCCTGCTTATAAAAGCAAGAAAAATGCTGAGGAAAAAAAAAGAAAAACAAACAGGTGGTGGTCCTGCACCCCACATTACCCCCCACACACAGCACCTTCACTGCTGGTAAATGAACTTTAAATGATCCTAGTACACTATAAAATAATTTGTTGCTGCATTAAATTAAGTAGGCCTATAATCCAAATGGCTGTCCAGTCATATCAGCTGTTAAACCTTGAGAAGTAATGAATTGCTTTGACTTGTGAAAGTCTACATGTGTGACTCTGAAACTACATAGTTAATGTAAAAAAAAAATGTTGCCATGAGTTATTGATCACATTTCCCCCAAGTGTACTTCATTATATCACTTCAATACACTAACACTTTTATGTGTTCCCAAGCAAGCAGCTGAAGCATGTGCAATGAGTCTTTTTCTAATGTTGCATCAAAAGGGAAGACAGTACAACACTTTGTAATGCCCATTTTCCCCAATGCACAGGACAGTGAAGAAACCCTCTCAGGTATCTTTAAGTGCATACTTAATTTACACTTGAATACCTATTATATCTGAATGCAATATGAGTTGCAGGAGTCCACATCTACAGAAGAGTCTGCACAAAGCAGTGATGCCGAGGTGGGCAGTGTTGTACTTTTAATTTATGATGCATAAGCCATGAGTTGACAGGTTCACCCCTACCCCTAGAAAACAGTATTTTGAAAATACTTGACAAAGAAAAAAAAAACTGGCACTGGAGATAGAGTTGCTTCATAGGAACTTCAGAGTAAGTGCTAATATATTTTTCACACAGATTTGCAGGCAAAAGAGGACTTGATCACTGGCTTTTCTTTACAATGAATAATTAAAATAAAACTCAAAGAACTAAGCATATTTGTCTTGTCATTTGTCTATTAAACATTAATGAAATGTTTTATATTTTTTTGTTGCAAGTCGGGGAGGTATTGCCGTATGAAACATTTCCAGAAATTTTCTGGCTTAAAAATTAGAATCTGGCTATGGCGCCATCTCCTGACGACTGAGCATTTCCAATTCCGGATAAACAACTGCGTCCAAACTTAACATGGAAGGGGTGAGCAGGATCTAAGACAAAAGGGTGTAGAGTGTCTGAGTCCAAGTGCTTACATCTGCGGAGGCATCCACCTACTCTGACCAATTTGGCTTTGTGATCATACTCTGTGGCTAGAGTTAGAAGACGACTAGAGTGAGATACAGGTTTACCTAACTAGAGTTGGGCTATTTCTTCTGGGAAGCTTTCAACTTGAGCACGTCTCAGAAGTTCCTGTTCAGCTTGAGTATAGTCATCAGCTGAGAGTTCACTTTCGTCTGCCGCCCCATGAAGGGAAATAGCAGTAGCCTTAATCAGATCTTGAAGTGAATTGTATCAAGAGATATCTGGGATATCAGTTTGACTGGAGGATAGCGCTCCACAGAAAGTATAACTGCGTGTTCTTGGATGTCATCGCTTACATAATCATGAGGCTCTTTGGGCCAACCGCTAACTGACCGAGTTAAGAACTGTGGACCTTGATTCCATCGGCTTTTATCGGTCTCCTCTGGTGTCAGCTTTGAGATATAGCCTGCCTTTTCAAGTTTTTGCACTTCTTTAACATACACTGAATCAAGATCTGTGTTCTGCAAAAGGTGTTTTCTGTGCTTAAATGGGCTGTTACTGCTTCTTTAGCTGACTGCAAAGGTGGAAGATTTCTTTTCCAGAGGAGAGGTGTTGCATAAATTTGAATGTCTCCGACTGCCACCCTGACTGTTTTCTCCTCAAGAATATGCACCACTTCTGTGTCTTGCCTTCTGTGTCTCACTCCTATATGGAAGTGTGTCCATTTGCCACAATTTCTGTACATTGTTGAACAGTTCAGCTTCTGCTGACAAAGTGGAGGTTAGACACTGTTGTGGTAAGAAATGACTGGCAAGGAATTGAGGGGCCCTGTAGAGTCCACCCGAGTCTGGTTTTCACAGCGGCAGGACCGCCAGAAGGTCCGAGACGTACTGGCTCTGTAGCGGTGATTAAATGTGGATAATCTGAGCCGAATGAGTAAGAGTGGTTAAGCCTGCCGCAATGAGGGAATGGGCAGACCTTGTAGCTATCTGTATTTCTTCTGCAGCAACTTAACAGGGTAAGTGTGCTTTGCGAGGCTCAGTTCTTTGGCTGTAAAAGCTCTTTCAATGGTGATTTGTTTGGCTTAAATGCAGAAGCTCCTGAGAATGAAACAGCCGCCCCATGAACAACCCGTATGTCTTGTCTCACAGTACGGAGGGCTATATCTTTTAGGAAGTCCTTGAAGATCAAGTTGCTGTGCTGCTTCATACAGTAACATTGTCCTCTCTGATCCGTCATCCAATATAGCGTACGTGTCAAGTTCCTTCTCTCCACTTCTCAAGATCACTTGGCTGACCTTCAAAAGATCTTTGCTGCCTGCAGTTGGTCTGTCCATATACAAAGTCTCTACTTCTGAGTTCACAAGACAACTGTTTTTTGCTGAAGCTTGTGTTTCATGTTTACCTTTGCATTGAAGTCATGCAGTATTTCTAAATGTCTCTTCACATTTGGCTTTAAGATTACATTGTGAGATCTGGTGATCACAGACACACCTAAAGCACTTCTGATTTGACTTCAGCCAAGACTCCACTTGATCTTGATTCAGCAGTTTGAAATTAGCACACTGATTGACGTAATGCTGCACAGTGTTGCAGAAGGGGCAGTACTTTGTCTGTTTCTCCTTCTTGACTGCTGTAACACTTCCTGGTTTACTCTGTTCTCCACCATGCAAGACAGTAGCAAATCATTGAACCGGCTTGCAATTCCTTTGCTGTTCTCTCTGTGGCTGAGAGTAGACTCTGCTTACATTACTAACGTACTGCGACTCATCCTCTTGTATTCTGAGCTCATATTCTAGCCAATTGCTGAGTTCCATCAGTGTTGGAACTGGGTTCTGAATGGGGTTAACAAACCTTCTGAAGTTTGCTTTAAGATCATGAAGCAATTTGGCAAGGAGACGTGAAACACGTGACCCACATTTGAGCTCTGTCCATCCTTTAGCTCCAAGTTGGTCCAGCATTCCAACTAATGCACACACTTTGAGGGCAAACATTCTAAAAGATTTTGTGTCACCACTCCTGATTTTTGGGCCATCCATCAATTCTGCAATTCTTTGTAGTGCGAGTTGATGTGGTTGACTATAAAGTGCAGTTAGAGACCTCATGGTGTTGGTGTATGGGTACCTGCTGTTGACGTACAAGTCTGCAATGAGCAAGGCATTCTCCAGTTTCAGATCAACGAGTATTTGGTACTTGAAACGTTCTGTAGCCTCGGCAGGTAGCAAATTCTCCAGTGCAATTTTGAGTCGTGCAAACTCTCTGGGATCTTCACTGCAAAAATGAGGAATGGTGGGAATAGGACCTCTGTAGGTGGGCTCTACATGAGGATATGGAAGAGAAGGAGGGCACATTGGGTGGTATGGCTGATATGTCTCAGGCGTAATCTGCGTACTGTCGTGGGGTCAAGAAGCTTGATTTGTCTGCAGGATTAGGAGCTGATTGACCATAGCTGTCTGAGTGTCTCTCATATGCATGTCTCTCATGTGCATGGGGAGCTAATGTATGCCTTGGAGTAAGTCTCATCTTGATAGACTGGACTTGTAGCTGGAATCCCATGATAAGGTTGCTGATAACCATATGGTTCAGTGGAAGGGAATTAGCGGACGGGTTTGCAGTTCAGACTATGATCTTTATAAGTCCCATACGTAGCTGCAGTCTCTTGATTGTAGTCCTGAGGCATAAACTGAACAGCTGCGGGATATTGGTTGCAATCTCTTTGGTCAGTGGACATATAGTTATGGCCTCTGTGGTCTGTGTCGTAGTAAGCACGTGGTCTATCTATGTGCCTAATACCAGGTTGAGGATATGTAGCGTCTTCTTGATGGGCTAGCTTGTGTTGGGATTGAGTTGGTTCATAGGAAGAGAAAGGGTGACTCGAAGTTAGCCGAGTTGCCGAGCCTGGTAGTCTCAGGTCTCCTAGGTTGTCAGTGAGATAATCAATGTCTTGTGACTGACAGAATGAGAATGCAGAAGGTCACCTCGTGAATCTACAGGCAGTGCCCTCATGGGCTGAGGAGGATCATCTTGATCTCTAGGCAGAACTGGCCTGCCCTCAGTGGCTGCTGTATATTGACTTGAGGAGAGAACTCTCCGATCTGCAAAATCGCCTTGGAGATGTCCGAGTATGGGGCATTGGCCGCAGGAGAACGCAGCAAGTCCATTCTTGTTTGTGGTTCCGATTGGACAGCAGTTTGTTGGGCCAGTTGCTCCCCTCCAAGAGATATACAGCTTTGTTTGTAAAGGACGGACGGGCAGCTCGGACGGACGGGCGGGCGACTCGGACGGACGGCTCGGACGGACGGGCGGGCGACTGGGACGGACGGCTCGGACGGGCGGGCGGCTCGGGACGGATGGGCGGCTTGGACGGACGGCTTTGATTGCGATAATCAATCTCTTGTGACTGACAGAATGAGAATGCAGATGGTCACCTCGTGAATCTACCGGCAGTGCCCTCATGGGCTGAGGAGGATCGTCTTGATCTCTAGGCAGAACTGGCCTGCCCTCAGTGGCTGCTGTATATGGACTTGAGGAGAGAACTCTCTGATCTGCAAAATTGCCTTGGAGATGTCCGAGTACGGGGCATTGGCCGCGGGAGAACGCAGCCAGTCCATTCTTGTTTGTGGTTAGATTGAACAGCAGTTTGTTGGGCCAGTTGCTCCCCTCCAAGAGATATACAGCTTTGTTTGTAAAGGACACCATTGCAGATTGACACCATTACATCTGCAAGAGAAAGTCCAAACAGTGAAGAATATCAACTTTGTGGCTTAAAGTGTATGTCTTGTAAAGATGATAGAGTATATGATTCAGATCAGCCAATAGCTCACCTGTTCCCTCCTCAGTAACATTCACATTTACAAGCAATGAGTCTTGCATTTGGTCTTCAAATTTGGTGTTAAAAAACACTGACGTATCAACAGTAAGAGAGGCACAGCCCATGGCATTCATCTGGTAGAACAAAGACCCAATTAAGTCAAGCACAGGCAAAAGGATAAAAAAAAGAAAAAAAAAGAAGAACTGACCTACCACAAGACAAGAAAAATAAAGAATCACTTACTTGGCACAAGACTCAACTTTCAGTCCCATAACTGCAACGCTGTAGGTCTGCAGTGCGTTTATGGTCACGTCAAACTTGGGCAAAACTAAACCGGAAAACAAAGAGCTTTAGATTAAGGCCTCAGATCTGTCATTGAACTTCCCTTACACAACTTACCGTATTTTTTCCACCTCAAAAACTTGGGAGACTAGTGTTGGGACTCTTCACTCCATGGCTACTCCATTCTGCGGCGCCTAGGTCTTTGTGTCTGACGGACGGACGGACGCACGCACGCACGGCACGGAACGGACGGACTTCCGAACCGTCATATTAAAAGACCACATTCAGTAACAAAAGCTACTATAGACCAATACAACATTTTATCTTCAAGTCACGTACCAATTTCTAGAGCAAGAATCAAACTAACAGATATACCGACACTGAAGTTGCTATAAAAATTCAGGCCCTTGTACTTCAGACACTGGGGTAAACTCAAGTGGCATTCTAATCAGAAGTGCCACACACTGAAATATTCAGTTTAAAAGCCCAAACAAAAAACCTGATTGAGGCACACAGAAATCCTCTCAGCACTCAGACGTCTTCCTGGCTCCATGATCCGGACGCTCTGATCTACAGCACTGAGGCTACACAGAGATCCTGCTTGAGCAGAAACCATCAGAACGTTTCCCTCCGCAGGAACAGCTGTAGCTGGAGAAAACTGCAGAGAAACCTGGAACAAGGACCAACACGCTGTAGGACACACACCAACATTCCCAAATTGAAAAATAGCCACATCATACAGTACCTGGTTCTGGAAACACATATCGGTGTCAAACGGCACACTAGCAGCAACTACATTCTCACTGGGAAGAACGTTGTAGAGCAGAATCTGCACTGCTGGAGCCATATCAACGCTGACAGACAACTGGAATGTCACGGAGCCGCTTGTGACAGCATCAACAGCCTTTGCTTTAACCGTCTGAAATCCATGGAGGACAAATCACTCCTTTGGATAAGACCTGACAGAAGACATAGGTATGCAAGTTGCGGAGCAGCGGAACAAACAGACCAGCAAACTTAACTACAAAACTAATGTCCACTCACCATATAGATTGTCAGCGCTGTAGCTACCAGCCAAGACAAGAAAATAAGGCATCATTCACTTGGCACAAGACTCAACTTTCAGTCCCATAACTGCAACGCTGTAGGTCTGCTGTGCGTTTACAGTCACGTCAAACTTGGGCAAAACTAAACCAGAAACAAAGTGCTTTAGATTAAGGCCTCAGATCTGTCATTGAACTGCCCTCATACAACAACTTACCGTATTTTTTCACCTCAAAAACTTGGGAGACTAGTGTTGGGACTCTTCACTCCATGGCTACTCCATTCTGCGACGCCGCAGCCTAGTCGCAGTCGCCTAGGTCTTTGTGTCTCACTGCCTCATCGCTTCTCTGGCTATGTGGTGTGCTCCACCTCAATCACCTCCAGTAATCCCCTTGGGAATGTTGGGACTCTTCACTCCATGGCTACTCCATTCTGAGACTCCGCAGTGGGATGCAGTCCTGACTGTGGGCTGGGTCTCCGTCGGCTTTTCCCTTCTCAAGGCCAGCCCCCCCTGGCTGTCACCACCACCTGCACCAACCTTTCCTCCAGCTACGGACGGACTGGCGGCTTGGACGGGCGGGCGGGCTTGGACGGACGGCGACGGGCGGGGCGGATCTGGACGGGCGGGCGGGCTCATTTGGACGGGCGGGTGGGGCGGATTTGGACGGGCGGGATTGGACGGGCGGGCGCGGGCGGATTGGACGGGCGGGCGGGCGGATTGGGACGGACGGGGCGGATTGGACGGACGGGCGGATTTGGACGGACGGGCGGACTGGACGGACGGGGCGGATTGGGACGGGCGGATTGGACGGGCGGATTGGACGGGCGGATTGGGACGGACGGGCGGATTGGACGGACAGGCGGATTGGGACGGACGGGCGGATTGGGACGGGCAGGCGGATTGGACGGACGGGCGCAGTGGCACGGACGGGCAGCGAGACACTGACTTACTTCCGCCCGTAACATTAAAAGATCACATTCAGTAACAAAAGTCAATATAGACCATTACAACAAAAGGCTACAGTTTATCCAACGGCTTGCAGTTTCCACGTCCCTTAGACTAGTTAGGGACATTGAAACTACAAGCCATTGGATAAAATGTAGTCTTTTGTGTTGTAATGGTCTACTACTAGCACCCGCAGGCGTTCGTCTGGAAGGAATGCGGCTTAGCTGGAGGACAATAAAAAGCCGAAGAGAACCATGCAAAAGGTTGGTGCAAATGGTGGTGACAGCCAGGGGGGCTGGCCTTGAGCAGGGAAGGGCAGACGGAGACCCAGCCCACAGTCAGGACTGCATCCCACGGCGGTGTCACAGAATGGAGTAGCCATGGAGTGAAGAGTCCCAACACTACCAAGGGGATTACCGGAGGTGATGGAGGTGGAGCACACCACGTAGCCAGAGAAGCGATGAGGCAGTGAGACACAAAGACCTAGGCGACCGCGACTAGGCCACAGCGCCGACCCTCTGAAGTGGAAGCAGCGATCCTGAGGTTGGGGCTGAGCTGCAGCAACCATAGGTGGAGGTGGAACCTGAGGGAGGGCGGAGCTAGTCAAAGGCAAAAGAGGTGGAGAGCCGTAGGGCAGCGAATGGGCCGCAAGTCCTTGGTGAAGAAGATGTAATGTCCAACAGAGGTTGGCCGAATGGCCAATGGTCCACACTGGAGTCAAGGGTGGTAAGACAGCACAGCTGGATCCTAACTGGGAAGATCGCTGTAGACCAGAATCTGCACTGCTGGAGCCATATCGACGCTGTCACTTTGTTTGCAATTGGAGTCTTATCAAAACAAGTCATGGATATCTGTTAGGAATGACCAAGGTTAGGAGAGAGAGAGAGAAAAAAATTAAAATAAAAAACAGGACCATCATCCATTTGATCACTGGATAGCAAACAAACCAAAAGTAGTAATGGTGTTAAAGGTACAATACCTAAGATTTTTGCATTAAAATATCCCAAAATCACAAGGCCAGTGTTATATATTTAGTTAAGATGATAACTTACAATATTCCAAATGTTTCAAGCTATGTTTAAATCGTGAGTAAATTGAGATTTTAACCAAGGAAACGGGGCGGTGTGAGCAGGGGTGAGCTGGGAGTCGCCAGTCAATCGAGTCATATCCGCGTTACCTCAGTTTCCGCTCGTACTACGTGTAGTCCTGGATAAATGCGGAAGTTGTAGTTGTGCGTTTGCGTCTATCAAGCAACAAACGTCAACTTGTTTCGCGCATTTGTAATGGAATGGTGCACATTCTGGTGCATTATTCTTTTCAATTATTCTCGGAATGTGAACTGTTGGCTGTAAAGGGGGTCGCACACCGGACGAGAAGAGCCGCGCCACGTCTAGGACAAAGTCCAGTATCGCACACCGGACGAGAAGAGCCGCGCCACGTCTAGGACAAAGTCCAGTATCGCACACCGGACGCGCACTTTCTCATCATGAAAGGAAGATAATGTCTGTTCTATGTTATGATTGTACTGTACAATTAAATACAATCGTTGCTGAGTCTGCAGTCTGAAAATTTTACATCAGAACATCTGTTCACTGAATTGAGAATATCACCTGAAAAATCTAATAACATCAGTAATTGTCAAGCAGCTGATTTCTGTAAATGAATACTGCAGCATAGGGCGAAGTCAGGATACATTAGCAATGATTTGACTTCAAACCCTCTCCACCATAGCTTCGTCCAGTGACTCGTACAGTAACATCTGTGATAACTAATTTACTTTTAAACCTGACATTTCTTGCGGCTATTTAAGTTTAAAGAAAAACAAGCATGTCATTAAACGCAACATTTATAGAAATCTAACTTTACCTCATCCATGACAACTAATTTTCGATTCCCGTCTGACTGATTTATCCACGGTGGAGTTGAAAACAACAGTTCCCATCATTCCGCGTTCCTCCACGTCGTCGTCATCAAGCAAAGCCGTTGTTGTTGTTGTTTTGAATGTAGCGCCCTCTAGTGATATGCAATCTTAGGTATTGAACCTTTAAAGGAAAGCTTCATTGGTTCACAAAGCTTATTTTCACCATCTATAAAGTTTAGTAAACAACTCCAACATAAAAACAGAATGCTTCTGTTCACTTCAAAGCCTAATGGTACTTACCTGGTTCTTTACCTCCATCAACAGCAAAGAGAAAAAGGATGAAAATGAGCTTCTTCCAAACACAAATCTCCTCACAGCCATGAGGACAGTTCACCCAAGACTAACCCTTACCAAGCCACTCTTCAGACTCTAATATATCAGGAACGCATTCATCTCGTTAATTCAATTAATTAACCACCACCTGGCAATAATTAATGCTATCATTTGATTAGGAGTACCAACTGGCATTGATTTGAAACATGACACATTATGGAGGTTAGCAGACGAATTTTCTAGTTGCCATCAACACAATCCACAAGTTTCCTACGCCCCATGAGCCCTTGCGTCAAAAGTGGGCGCGACTTCCGGTTCAAAGTAAACAAAGCGCGACTTGACATGCTTGACACTCGTTCATTCAAGAGTTGACAGTCTTTCAAGTTATAGCGATCCAAACTAGCTAACGATGTGGGAACACAACCTCAACGAAATTAAAAAGGGTGAAATAACAGTACCTTTACCCTCCGCAGTAGTTGATTGGGAGTATTATAATAACATTATTAATAATCAATACTCATCAAGGCATGGTGACAGACAGTTGTGCGAGCTGACAAACAATTAAAATAAAAAATACACACTTAGTCATTGTGCTTTGGAGTTTATTCAAAATTATAAATGAATGTGCCACTTGAATACATTAACTGGCACATTTGGTATTCTGTCAACACAGGCTTTGATCCTTAGTTTAGTGTAACATCAGTAGCGAACAGCCAAACGCATGCTGATAGAGTTTATAGAATATTAAGAATTTAAACAAATGTACACAGGAAGATTCGTCGTCTTTTGGGAGGTGATGGAAACTACAGTCGTTGGCAGGATCAGAGACGGGCTCTCTGGCAGGATCACTCCGATTTCGTTTTCAGCTTATGTTCAAAACAATCAAGTTTAAGCCACTGAATTAGTTTAGTCCGGTTATACGTACAACCGCGAACCGCACATGTTGTCCCTGAGCTCCGTAACGACATCTCTCATAAAGATTTGCGTCTTTAAATAGTAAAATAATTCTCTGAAAAACAGCTAGCCTCTTCGCTAACTAACACACAAAATACCATTGAAATGCTACTTCCGCCGCCTCAACGGAAGTTTCACCCACTTTATTTTTTACAGGAGCGCCCCTCGGAAACTTGTGGATAGAATTTAAAAAATATATAGCCTATATATTGAAGATATTACTGAACATTTATTTAACCATAGCAAAAGTAAGTTTCTTGTGTTAATTTTAAACAAGTCTGATATTATTTTATCTTATATCTGTTAATTAACAGTTGAGATAGTTCTTGAATGCTGGTGTGACAGCAGAAGACGGACTAGCCGGGTTTAAATCCTATATTTAAGAGAACTTTGTCCCAGCTGTGCAGGCGGGGCATGTTGTCACACTGCGTTGCAATGAGCAAATGATTATAATTATTGCTTTTCTACTCTATACTTGTATGAACTCAATTGAGAAACCATGAGAAAAGGGTGAATAAATTCTGAGATTCAATGTTCAGAAATTATTAATAGAGAGTGGGCGTGACGTCACCGTTGGCCGAGTGCCTGCAGTTCCTCACAGTGAGTCTCATTCATGAAACGTTCGTAAATATACGAGTAAATATGAGAGTGATTTGCGCGTAAAGAGACATGGGATGCGCGTGCACGTTCGTTTTCAATTACAATAAATCAAGTCCATCATATCCGACTGACATCTATACATATAGGCATAATAATATGAAAGCGAATTTGATTAACACTGTCTGTTCAGGTGTAGGCTAAATTCATCTTTGACACTGGCACAACAACCACGTTACAAATCACATAAAAAACACATAAGAAATAAATAATGTATACACACTGTTATGTGGACAGCAGATGAACCCAATTGCAGACAGTATGCAAACACACAACGTTTATTGATAACAGAAAACTGGGAAAACAAAACCCATGAGGGGGCAAACAACACTGGTAAGGAAAATAAAGACTAACACTAGACTAAAACTTTAAACTATACAGGAAAAGACAGGATTTTACAAGATCACAACTTCGTTAAGACAAGGTAACAGACATTGACAGCAGGTGACATAGATGAAGCAATGATGACAAAACGAGGGTAACAAGCGGGTGGGGCCAGAGAACGAGACACCGCAAACACACACACAGCCCAAACACAAGGCCATGTGCCTGCACACAAAACAAGTAGGGGTAGAGTGGGGAAACGCCCCCCTTAAGGAAAATGTGACATTACTGTGAAACAAAACATATATTTGACTAGAATTACCATCCCAGTTTTGAGTGACTATGGCAGGAGTTATTTACCAAATATTAAAATTGCTCAACCTTCATAATTATTTATTTTTTTGACTGAAAATATTTTTGCACAAAGGGGGCGTTTTGCCCCAGCGGTGGGTAAAACGCCCCCCAAGGTGGGGTAAAATGCCCCCTTTCTTACCAACCAGTTTGCTTCATAGATCAACAGCAAAATGAACATAGTTTTTAATTTTTTAAAAGTAAAAGGCAAGTAATGCAACAACATGTGTATATCTACCTATTAATTTTTATTTTAGGAATGTACAAAATAGCCAAATTTCTAACATTTTAATTTTTGATTTCTACACTAGGCCTTTATGGGGTTGATAATTGATGTAGAATTTGTTCACTCAGTATCATCAAGAAAAACAGGAAACCCTAAATAAAAATTAAACATAAATGAGAAAATTTATAGTGAAATATATTCTAAAAATGCATTAAAAGTCACTATGTTTTATTATTGGGTCACCTAACCACCTTCCATCATTGCATCCACCAAGCTAGCTAGATAATGCTCACTTGGGGTAATTTTTTCATGTTTTGTTCAAATATCTTGATTTTACCGTCTAGTTATACTGCATTAAAGTGTAAAATGAAAGACTTTGATGAACAGAAATATGTTACTATAGTAATTACGATAAAGAAGAAACTATGCCTCTCTGGGGCCCCTTTCTTACCAACCAGAATGCCCCCTTACCAAAATGCCCCCTTTCTTACCAACCAGTTTGCTTCATAGATCAACAGCAAAATGAACATAAGTTTTTAATTTTTTAAAAGTAAAAGGCAAGTAATGCAACAACATGTGTATATCTACCTATTAATTTTTATTTTAGGAATGTACAAAATAGCCAAATTTCTAACATTTTAATTTTTGATTTCTACACTAGGCCTTTATGGGGTTGATAATTGATGTAGAATTTGTTCACCAGTATTCATCAAGAAAACAGGAAACCCTAAATAAAAATTAAACATAAATGAGAAAATTTATAGTGAAATATATTCCAAAAATGCATTAAAAGTCACTATGTTTTATTATTGGGTCACCTAACCACCTTCCATCATTGCATCCACCAAGCTAGCTAGATAATGCTCACTTGGGGTAATTTTTTCATGTTTTGTTCAAATATCTTGATTTTACCGTCTAGTTATACTGCATTAAAGTGTAAAATAAAGACTTTGATGAACAGAAATATGTTACTATAGTAATTACGATAAAGAGAAACTATGCCTCTTGGGGGGGGGCGTTTTACCCCACAACCTATGTCTTTTTAAAAAATTGATTATTTAAAAAAATATAATTATATTCCCAATAAATAACATATGCTCTCAAACTACAGACTTCACCATTAATCTATCATATATCACTGTGATATCACTGTGAACAATATTCTATTAAACACTTGTTTACTAATATCTGAAAATTATAGCACTTTCCATGTAATCCTCTTCTCTTCAAATACGTCGCTGGTGTCAGCTTCTCCATGGAGATTTCTATATCCCCATTGTCAACGTAGTGCATAGCAATAGTAAAAATGTATCTTGATTCATTCTAGTGGTTATTTTGGGAAAACGGTGGGGCGTTTTACCCCAGGGGGGCATTTTCCCCCACTTACCTATCTGTCATGTATCTTGCTCTCAAGAGTAGGATAAGAGGGCAGAATCATGACACATACATAAGTTAAATTAATACGGTGCAAATTCACACACCTCAATTGAGAATTGAGTTTAAAACAGTCACCGCCAATGGAACAAAATCTTACTCTTGGCGAGCCGGTATCCGTAGCCTGCGCCCCGAAGGAAGGATCGCGAAGCAGGAATGAAGGGGATGAGACTGGTCTGAATATATTAATAATGCCCTTTTCTCAAAAATAAATAAATAAATAAATAAATAAATAATTGTGAAAAGCTCTTGTATGTGCTCTCTTTTGGCCGGTGATCTTATTTGCTTCATTGATTACTCGTGTTAATTTATTCTTCTGTTTCACCAAGAAACAATAAAAGTTAAAAAACACTTTAAATCATTGATCTATGGTTAAGAGCCTCCTTTCAATGTCAAAATTTCTTAACTTCCTAAGTAAACTCAAACGCTGTCTAGTTTTTTTATGTAGCCCATAAAATCCAAAAGGAAAGTTTATCATCAATGATTGTACCACGATATTTTGCTCTATCTTTACGCCTTTTAACATTATTACAATATATTCCTATTTAACACAGATGTCATTTGCTCATACATAAACTATAAGCTCAATTCATAAGTATAAATATATATTTAGAACATGTATAAGTATTTGTATGGTCCTCGAATGTGTTCACCATTATCAGCCTTTTCATCATTTGTATCACTTCCTGCTTGTCTGTGTTTGTCCAACTTGCATCATTAAGCCAGTAGGTGGTGACAAGTGACTGTCTTTATGAGTGCACAATTGTACTTTAACTTAACAGATTAGTGCCAAAAATATTGATTAGCTAACCTTAGAAAGAACCTCTAGTTGCTGAAACCAATCTTTAATGCTAATATATAAAATCGCTCCTTTCCTCTGGACACAAAAAGATTGCACTGGTGTGATTGAAATAACATCAGTAAATAATCCTCGAAAGAGTTCTCATTAAGGCCATTCCTATTTGAAATTTGTGATTGTGTATTGTCCACAATAAGCAGAATCATTCTGCATTTGCATCCAAGCGTGGATCATTCATTTCAAAATCCTCATTCTCATATTTAAGAATCTGTAATATTTTATGCTACTGCCCACTGACATGCTTTTAAAGCTATTGTTATACCATTTTTATGACCTTCAAACACCTTAATGCACAAATGTAGGTCTGAGAAATCCACATTTTCTCGGAGGATGCCCCCGAACCCCCCTGACTACCTCACCTTTGCATGTGTGTGACTGTGTGGTAATGTGGGCTGGTGTGGTTATAGTGCCAGCGATGTTTTTTCTTAACCAGTCTGCCCCTGCGTATAGGCCTGCAATATACATTATTCTCTGTATTCGAATCATGTCATCTTATTACACCACCCCAGCCCCTGATGTTTCGGGTTCAGCCCCTGATGTTTTTAAAACCTAGAAACGCCCCTGGCGCCAATCCATTGGCTAGATGGCGTGGGCGCTGCCTTGACGGTCTTACGTCATCATTATATTAGCGCATTATCTGATTTCTTTGTGCGAAATGATTTCCATATGGTATGCGTAGAGTGAGCTCAACTCTAGTCTACATTGATGGGTGGAGTAGTGGGAGTGGCCTGCGGGGCTGAGCATTGCAATGCACTATGGGGATTGTTGTCTACAATTGTTGTCACAAGCACTAAAAATTATCTGCCTTTTAGCGGCCAGAAGGACCCAAATTAGAAATTTATGATACCATTCTACTGCATGACCCACTTTCAATGCATATTCATGTCTCCACCAATGGAATTCATGTCTCCACCAATGGAATTCATATTGAATGTTTTGTGTATGACTGTTTTTAAAGTAAATCCATAAAATGATTCTCATAATTGGAACCCTTAACATGTTCTATGCACTGTATGAAGCATCTGACAAAACCTTTTAAGGTTCTATATAGAACCTTTCTTCTAATAGTGTTTAAGGAAAAACCATTGGTGTGTTTTCTGCCAAAGACTGCTAATAATGTGCCCTAATGTGTGTCCTTAAGTGCCCGTGGCGAGTCCTTGATGACTTTTCGATCTGCATGGCGCCCTCATTCAGGTTTGTGATGGTGGTGACACGAATAAGTACCATTTACAGAGAGCACTGATACTAAACCCCATCACTAGATCTCTACAGAGGCATCAGAGAGGTTATCGAATGAATGAGAGGCTGAGGAGTGCGCACATCACGCTCTGTTAGAGGGAAAAGAATGCTCTGCAAACTGATCTGTGGTCCTTGGGGAGCGCAGAATCAGCACTGGCGCCTTCAGGATTTGGATTTGTGGCAGTGGATCCTGTGGATCAGATCCACTGTTGAGCGTAGTTAAACTTCTAATTGGACCTCTACTGGTTTGATCATAACATAAGTAAATAACAAAATTACCATAGCGGCAAATGACATACTCGATGTGAAACTGAAACCACCATTCATTTCATACTGGATTTTTCAGTATGGGTTTCCTCACAGCATTAGTTTTATGTGCATCAAATGAAGTATGCTATCTATGTTTTTGTTGGCATGCATTGCGAAAGTTTCCTGCCTCGAGGTCTTAAATGCAAGTACTATCTCTCTGTTTTGTGGAAGTTGATTAAATCAGCATTTTTCTGTAACCGTTGAAGAAGGGGTTCTTTTCACCAAAATTGTGTTCTGTCAAAATTTAATAAAAAGAAAAATGTACTTTTTTTTACTTGTTATATACTTCAGAAAAGCAACATGACATCATGACTTTTGCGTAAACATACATAACACTTTTGAGTCAAGTGGCGAGTTATCTCTACGCATTTTGAGCTATCCGCGTGTATGCGTGTTTACGCCATTAAAGGACAACTCCGGCACAAAAAGAACCTTTGGTCTAATTACACATTGTTGCCTAGTCAACCGTTATCTGAGATTTGTTTTCATGATTGCCGAATGTAAATAGTTTTATCTCTAAAAACAGTTTAGCTTATAATGCTAGTAAAACGCTAGTATATAGGGCATAGAGTAATGACAAATAAAAATCTCTTGTTATTACCACTAACAAGGCTCAAAATAGCCCCACAGTAACACGGTAGCATAATAAGGGTCCCTACATTCAAACCGAAGCATTGAGAACTTTGTCAGTGTCCATACAGTTTAATAAGAAGATATTTTATACACACAGTCAACTTTGCGAATACAGGAAGAAGCCATCTTTGAAATATAGTCTCTACCAGTCGATCTACGAACGCCGATCCAAGTGCGCTGAACTGTGCAGAATCTCATATAGTCCGTTGTTTCCGGAAGAAACACAAACACGAACCATTTTCTTGTCTTCAATATGTACATGTTGCCTACTGGTCGCGCTCACCTTATCACCTTATTCACATCTCACGAGCGCACTTGGATTGGCGATCGTAGATCGACTGGTAGAGACTATATTTCAAAGATGGCTTCTTCCTGTATTCGCAAAGTTGACTCTGTGTATAAAATATCTTCTTATTCAACTGTATGGACACTGACAAAGTTCTCAATGCTTCGGTTTGAATGTAGGGACCCTTATTATGCTACCGTGTTACTGTGGGGCTATTTTGAGCCTTGTTAGTGGTAATAACAAGCAATTTTTATTTTTCATTACTCTATGCCCTATATACTAGCGTTATACTAGCATTATAGGCTAAACTGTTTTTATAGATAAAACTATTTACATTCGGCAATCATGAAAACAAATCTCAGATAATGGTTGACTAGGTAACAATGTGTAATTAGACCAAAGGTACATTTTGCGCCGGAATTTGTCCTTTAATGTCCGAGTGATTCCGCGCCGTCAAATATCCTGAGCCAGTATGCGGTTCTAGGCACGGGCGAAGCCGGGCAGTCGCCAGAGGCGGCATTTCTTCATGTCACATGGGGGCGGCACGAGCAGTTAAACCTCTGTGCCGGGAAGTTTTTCTATTTTTTATCATTTCGATTCAATTATTGGCAATGGCGCCCTGCTTGCTGAGAAGGTGCCGTGCGCAGAAGCGATGTCAAGGGGATCTCCTGATTTGTTCACGTATCGCGTCTTTTGCGCGCTCGAGCTCGTTATTTCAAATCCTCTATGTTTCAAATAAGTGCACGGGAAGTGCGCTCATTATGCGCTCACGGGAAGCGCACTCATAAACTTTTCAGTATGGGAGTGCACGTGTACCCAAACACTTGGGTGTTTTTTCTCTTTTCCGTAAATAAATCTTTTAGCAGAACTGCCGCAAGCATTTTTCTGTGGTGGAAATACATTAGCTACTAAAACTTCTTTGTCGTTGTGGAGAGCGCAGTGTAATGAGTGCATGGTTCTATAGCGACAGCTATAGATTATAGTATTAATTTATAGTATTAGTATTAATAGTATTAATTTACTATTAATAATAAAAGATAAGCTACTGTGCATTATAAATGTCAGGAATGTATCTTTATTGGGGGCGCTCGAAAGGGGGTCTCGCCCTGGGTGTAATTCAAAGTA